>JAXQQM020061803.1:0-52280 GCA_034641835.2 Pinus albicaulis | reverse complement strand
CTATAAAGAACATTGTTACTTGGGTAAATCTTCAGAAAATTGGTTATGGCATAGAATATTGGGGCATTTGAGCTTCTCTCAAATCAACAAATCTAGTAGACTCAAATTTGTTCGTGATCTTCCCAATATTACTCTGCCTGAGAGTACCATGTGCAAATCTTGCCAATTCAGTAAGCAAACCAGAGTGCAATTTAATGCCAAAGAAGGATCAACAAGTAATCCTCTTGAACTATACTGATGTATGTGGACATATGAGAAAAAGGTCACCCCGTGGAGAACAATACTATATTCTGTTTATTGATGATTTCTCTAGAATGTGTTGGATTGGATTGCTAAAACACAAAGATGAAGCATTCGAAAAATTTCAGATCTTTAAAGCACTGGTTGAAAATGAATTAGATCTAAAAATCAAGTGTCTTAGATCTAATCGAGGAGGTGAATATATATCAGATGAATTCTTTGATTTTTGTGAACAACATGGCATAAAAAGACAGTTTTCTGTAACTAGTACCCCACAACAAAATGGCATAGTAGAAAGAATGAATAGAACAATTCAACAGATGGCTCGGGCTATGCTTGATGGTTCAGGAACACCTGACACATTTTGGGGAGAAGCAACACATACTGCGGTAAATATTCTTAACAAAGCACATGTTTGTGTAAACAGTGATAAAACTCCATATGAGCTCTGGTATGGTAATCTTCCCACTGTAAAGCATTTTAAAGTTTTTGGAAGAAAATGTTTTATCAAGAACAATGATGAAAAACTTGGCAAGTTTGAACCTAGGGCAGATGAAGGAATATTTCTTGGTTACTCTTCTAGAAGTAAAGCATATAAATGCTACAATAAAAGACTTCGGAAGATTGTTGAATGCATTGACGTTGTAATTGATGAATCTCTCTCAACTTCAAAAGGGGAAATACAAACAAAAAATAAAGATGATGATGATGTATATCCTCCTGCATCTAATAGAGATAATATAGAAGGTGAACCCAATGAAGCAGCAGAAGAAGATCTATCTGAAAAGGCTCCATCCAGGTATGTTCAAAAGAATCATCTAGAATCCCAAATTTTGGGAGAAAAGGGATCAGGTGTCCAAACAAGAAGAACTCTTGTAGGGTCTACTAGCTATCTAGCATTTTTATCCACCATTGAACCACAGAATGTCAATCAAGCTAGCAAAGATGAATGTTGGATTCAAGCCATGAATGAAGAACTTGATCAAATTGAAAATAATCATACTTGGGAACTAGTTCCAAGACCTCATGATAAAAATGTTATTGGAACAAAATGGATATTCAAAAACAAGTTAAATGAAAATGGAGATGTTATTAGAAACAAGGCTAGACTTGTTTGTAAAGGGTATGCTCAACAAGAAGGTATAGACCCTGAAGAAACATTTGCTCCTGTAGCTAGACTTGAAGCCATCAGAATGTTTCTTGCTTTTTCAAGCTTTCAACAAATCAAAGTTTATCAAATGGATGTTAAATCTGCTTTCCTCAATGGTGATCTAGAAGAAGAAGTTTATATAGAACAACCAAAAGGATTCATTTTGGGCAATGATGAAAAACTTGTTTGTAAACTTAAAAAGGATTTATATGGTCTCAAACAAGCTCCAAGGGCATGGTATTATCGTCTTGACAAATATCTTCATCACCAAGGATTTTCAAAGGGATCTGCTAATAGCAACTTATACACAAAAACTAAAAATTATAAACTATTTATTGTGGTTGTATATGTTGATGATTTCATTTTTGGAAGTAATGAAGAGTCCATGAGTCAGAAATTTTCTTCTGTTATGCAGCAATAATTTGAAATGTCTTTACTTGGGGAACTAACAATTTTTCTTGGCTTACAAGTGCAACAAGCAATAGATGGCATATTCTTATCACAAGCAAAATATCTTAAGAAAATTCTAAAGAAGTATGGGATGGAAGATTGCAAACCTGTAAGTACACCAATGATAACCGGGTGTAACCTCAGTTCTCATGATGATTCTCCCACAGTGAATCAACCAGAATACAGATCCATGATTGGAAGTCTACTTTATCTAACCGAGACAAGACCAGACATTATGCATGCAATTGGGATTGTTGGACGATTCCAAGCTAATCCAAAAGAGTCTCACCTTCAGGCTGTCAAAAGAATATTCAAATATCTACAAGGAACTCAAGACTTTGGACTATGGTATCCAAAGAATGTTGATCTCACTCTTCATGCTTACATAGATGCAGATTGGGCTGGAAATGTTGATGATCGGAAGAGCACTAGTGGTGGTGCATTCTATATGGGGCCCCGATTAGTATCTTGGTTTAGCAAGAAGCAAATATCTATTTCCTTATCTACAACAGAAGCAGAATATGTGGCTGTCGCATCATGTTGCACATAACTTCTTTGGATGATGCAGACTTTACAAGACATTCAAATCAAATGTTCACCTCCCATATCCATTATGTGTGATAATACAAGTGCCATCAGTATCTCAAAGAATCCTGTTATGCATTCCAAGACCAAGCACATTCCTATCAAGTATCACTTCTTACGTGAACAAGTGCTTGAACAAAAGGTGAAATTGGAATATGTTCCCTCCAAAGAACAAGTTGTTGATATATTTACTAAACCTCTTCCCAGGGAAGCATTCGAATATCTCAGAAAAAATTTGGGAGTTGTCTTTGCTGCTCAGAAGATCAGATCTGCTTAAATTCAGAAGATTAATTTGGATACACGGATTTCGTAAAGGAAAGTCGCATATATACGTGATTTTATATACATAAAATCATGTATGGGTTTTTTCTGGCACTTTTCTCTAGGTTAGCCTTTTTCAGAACAGTTGCAGTGTTGTTGGGTATCTCTGGTGATGTTCCAGTTCTCACATTTCTATTTCATTCTCTAATTTTTATGAAGATGTCTTGATGTTTTGCTGTTGAAAGTGTTCAAGGTGCACAAGCTAAGGGGGAGCACTTGTCCTGTGGGAAAGGATGCATTGTTGGCATTCTAAGTGTTTTCCATGGTCTAATCTCATGATTGAGATTAATTGGTCTTGTTTATAAAAAGTCATTTGATGAAAAGGTCATGTTGAGATCTATGATGTAAATTTTTATATTCAGTCATGTAAAGACTTGGTCAAATTTTTAAACCCACTTGGTTGGGTTGTTGAGTCAAACTTTGTAATTCCACTTGGTTGGATCATCAATGTAAGTATGAGTCCTTGGTGATAGGAATGGTCATACTTGGTTGAGTTATATAACTTCATTGAAAAAACTTTCTAAATATTCAGCATGAACTTAGGGGGAGCATGGTAAATTCAGTGAACTTCAGGTCTACAAAGCTCATTTGTTTTGGTTTTGTTCCACCCTTTGCTCTTGATGTCAAAGGGGGAGAGTATCATGGTGTTTGAATTATGGTCATGATTAATGTATCTATCTATTGTGGTGATCAAACACCATTGTGGTTGCCATCAAGTCCAAAGGGGGAGATTGTTGGCAATATGATGTAATGTGTTGTCCTTGATGAAAACCTTCTTGACGAGTTGCCTATGTTAAGCAACCTATTTGTTAAAGATGTAAGAATGGTGTATCTACAGATCATTTCAGATGTGACAGAGAAAAGAATTCTAGCAAGTGCCAGAGAAATGATAAATATAATATGTCACAATGTATATGCAAGTTTGTAAAGGCCAAGTTGCGTATTAACGCGGATAAGTAAATCCCAAGTCACGTATGCCTATTTGTGCTCCAAATTTATAATACCAGGGGGCTTTACCATGGTATTCACCCATGATATTGAGCGTTGTATTATCTATTTTATTCTGTGTAGGATTACCATCAGCAGTTGAGTGGTTTTGACTCATGGTATCGGTAAAAGCTAAATCTATTTAAGGAGAATAAGTTCATAGTGCAAGGTGTGCATGAGTAAGGGTTGTTAATGAATAAAAATTCTTTAAGGAATATCTGCATGGATGAACTCTATTTTTAATTGATAGATCTAAATATATGATGCACCCATGGATATAATGATGGTTCAATATCTCTAGATCTGAAGATGATGAATCTATAGTATGATCTAATGAAGAAATGATGAAGAACTAGCCCAAGTTTGCTGAAGAAAATGAAGAAATCTGGGTAAGTTTTATAGATTTGGTCTATTCTAAAAAATTTACATTTACAGATCTATACGCTAGTTGGTTTTAGTAAAAGCGCGTATATACACAGGTTCACTTCATGAAAAGCGCGTATGGCAGTTAGGGTTTTCTAAAAAATAGTATACACAAAAGTATACAGAGGTTGGTGTGCAGAAAAGCGCATATGTGCGTGGCTTCAGTGAAGCAAAGTAGCGTATGCTATTTGAATTAATGACTGTTCAGGGTTGAGTTTGTATCTGCATATCTATTTCTGAATTCTGGGTTATTTCTGAAGTTCTGGCTACAGTGTTTTTCACTATTCTAATTGAATTATTGGGCAAAGTTTATGATTGATGATAAAGGGTTGTGTTGATGTTGTTTGATTCAGTATGAAAATTCATGAAACGTGGTCTGCAGTGGGTCCAAGGGTTGAAGCCTTCAGTATGGAAGTAGAAGCTTCCTGCCAGTAGAAGCTGGTGTTATGTTCATGGGGTTTGGTTGCCTTCTAGGAGGGTTTGGTATGTGAGAAGAAAGGGGGTTGGAGCTCCCTCCCGCAGGCACCATGAGTGAATGTTGCATCCTTCTCGCAAGGATCCGAATTTATGCAGGAATGCAACAGAATAAACATATAACCATAAATAAAGAGATGCAGTGGAAATAAGACTTCATTTCATTAATATCAAAGAACTGAAATTTGCTTACAGACAGAATGGAAATAAAACTAGCCAGGGCGCTGGTAGCTATCTCTGAGAAGAGATGTGGTGGCTACAGGCCTCTGAACTGAGTTACAATGAGGCTCGAGGGCCTATTTATTATTGAGAAACAATGGAGAACCCTAAACATCCAAAAACCTAACCCTAGGAGATGAAGCGCCAAAACTATGGGCCCCGTTTGGGTAAATTGGTGTTTCAACTTCCCAGGGACGTAACTTTGGCATACTATCTCCGTTTGACGCACATGATACATCATTAGAAAGCTCTATCCGAGGACTACAACTTTTGTGACGATTTTGCTGATCAAAATCGCAACAAATTTTCATACCAAAAAACGTCGTTTAGGGCCTCAAAAAGGCTCCGGAAGTTCAGGACCCGAAAAACTGCTAAAAATAGTAAGTTATGCCAAAACTGAAAAACTGAAAGAGACAATGGTGGGGACCCAAGTGGAATAGGCGGGTGGCCACCAATATCCACCTGGATCATTCCTCCCCCCTTAGGAAGCAATGGTCCCCATTGCGTTAAGTTCCTCCATGAGATGAGGAAATTTCTGCCGAACTTGGTCCCTGGTGAACCACTTTCCTTGGTGCAGGAGTTGGCCAGCTTTGACAACCCGATATAGTTGGATCTTCTGCTGGCGAGTGTTCTTGATTTGCATGTCCATGATACAATCTGTGGTGGCCTGTTCCATGCAGTCTGGATTTAACTCTGTTGGTGTGAGTTGTTCCGCAATGTCCGAGGTGTCCAGTAGAGGTGGGAAGTAAGGACGAAGGCGATCCACATTGAAGACTGGGTGCAGACCAAGGAATGGTGGAATACTGAGCTCGAATGCATTGTTCCCTACAGCCTTGGTGATGGTGTACGGCCCGTATCGGAGCGGGCGAAGCTTGCGGTGGGGTCCAGTGAGGCGCTCCTTCTACAAATGTAGCCATACTTTGTCACCCACCTGGAAGTTGTGTGGCACCCGGTGTTGATCATGGCATTGCTTGTACTTGGCATTGGCTCTGTCCAATATATCATGAACCTGTTGGCGGATGTGTTGAATGTGCTCGATGAAGCTACTTGCTTTGTCAACTTCAGACTGGACATGAGCTAAATCGGCCTGAGCAGCTGCAAACGGCATGGCTATGTCAATGGGACATAGTGGCTGGAATCCCAAGCCCACCTGAAAGGGGCTATGGCCAATTGAACTGTGGAGAGCCCGGTTATAACTGTGTTGTACATAGGGGAGGCTCTCGTGCCATGTGCGTGGATGCTTTGAGTTGTACATGCGCAGAATGTGTACAATCATTCTGTTGACGACCTCTGTCTGGCCATCTGTTTGGGGATGGAAAGCTGTGGACTTGGTGAGCTTCGTATCCAACATCGACCAGAGGCTGGACCAAAATGTGCTGAGGAACCTGCTATCCCGATCTGATATGATAGACTGTGGGATCCCAAAGTGCACCCACACTCGTTCAAAGAAGAGTTTAGCAGTGGCTTCTGTTGTGATATTCTTCTTGTAGGCCGCCATAATGGCCATCTTCGAGAATCTGTCGACGACCACAAAAACACAGTCATTTCCCTGCTTAGTAGAAGGCAGGCCCGACATGTAATCCATGGAGATGGATTCCCAAGGTCGACTAGGGGTAGGTAGAGGAGTATATAGGCCTTGCTTCTTAATGGTCGGTTTGGAAATGGCACAAGCAGTGCAGGATCTGATGTGCTTCTCGACATCCTTTCGAAGGTTCGGCCAATAGAAATACTTCTGTAGTATTGCTACTGTTTTCTCGACCCCGAAATGCCCAGCGACTCGACTGTAGTGTGCTTCCCATATCATCTTGGCGCGCTCGCTTGAAGGAACACAAAGGTGTCCCATGTGACATAAAAGTGCATCTTGGAGGTGAAAATTTGGAACTTGCGTACCCCCCAAGAGTGCCTTGTAAGTGTGGCCGAATTCTGGGTCACTCTCATAGAGAAGCGACCAATCAGAAGTCTCGTGCCCACAAGAGTTGAGCACGGTGGTGAGCGCCACGATTGGTGGTCGGCTGAGGCAGTCTGCAACATTATTGGTGCTACCCTTCTTGTACTTGATGTTCAAATGAAACTGTTGCAGATATGTGGACCACTTCTGATGGCGATCATTCCGCAACTTCCCTTGTGTCTGTATGAACTGCAGGGGCCGGTGGTCTGTGTGGATGATTGTTTCCTTCCCCAAAATGTAATGCTTCCATTGTCGACAAGCTTGCACAATGGAATACATTTCTTTGTCATAAGTGGGATACTTGCGAATTGTGTCAGACAATGTCTCACTGTGATATGCCACTGGATGTCCCTGTTGAGTAAGAACTGCCCCAATAGCATAGTCAGAGGCATCTGTCTCGATCTCAAATGGTTGTTGCAAGTCTGGTAAAGTGAGCACTGGGGCAGAACAGAGGCAATTTTTCAGTTCTGTGAACGCCTTCTGTTGAGGTTCCGACCAAAAAAAATTTTCTCTCGCTCCTCCCTTGGTGACTTGACTCAAGGGCCAAGTGATATGAGAGAATCCCAACACGAACCTCCGATAGAAATTAGCAAGACCCAGAAAGCTGCGAAGCTCTGTTATAGTGGTTGGGGTTGGCCAATCCCGAATGACTTGGATCTTGGCTGGATCCACATGCACCCCCCTTTCATCAATAATGTATCCCAGATATTGAACCTGGGTCATGCCAAAAGTGCACTTTTCCAAATTGGCACACAACTTGTGTTGCCGCAGTGTTTGGAGGACTTGTCGGATGTGGTGAAGGTGCTCTTCCCAAGTCTCGCTGAAGATCAGAATGTCATCCAAGTACACCACTACAAATGAGTTGGTGAATGGCCACAAGATGTCGTCCATCATCCTCATGAAGGTTGCGGGAGCATTCGTCAACTCGAAAGGCATGACCAACCATTCGAAAAGGCCTTCCTTGGCTTTGAAGGCAGTCTTCCACACATCAGAGGGTTCAATTGGTACCTGGTGATACCCAGACTTCAGGTCGATCTTGCTGAAATATTTTGCACCTTTGAGTTGGTCCAGAAGGTCATCAATCCGTGGGATTGGGTACCTATTCCGGACAGTGATCTTGTTTAGCGCCCGATAGTCAATACAGAGTCTCCACGTCCCATCCTTCTTTTGTACCAACACGATCGGGCTCCCATAGGGCGATGAACTTGGTCTGATGTGACCTTTCTGCAACAGCTCCTGAATCTGCCTCTTGATTTCATCATTCTCCAGAACAGAGCGCCGATAGATCGGTCCATTAGGTAGCAACGCACCGGGGGTCAGATCAATCGGGTGCTTGACCTGACAGTGCAGAGGAACCCCTGTGGGTGAGGTGAATATGTCCCCGTACTCCTCCACAACCTTATCCATTTGTTGTTGTTGTGCAGAGGAGCCCTCTCTGGAGGTCGTGGCCACAGTCTTCTTCTTGCCCTGGGGGCGGATCATCAGGAAAACGAATTTCCTGGTTTGGGAAATGAGCTTACTGCATTGTTTTGCAGTAACCAAAGAGATAGCAGCAGGAGGTGGTACCTCCGGTATCCTGTACAACTTATTTCCCAAAGTAACAATAACAGCACGAGGTCGAGACTCATACACAGCATGATGCTTCCACAAGTATGGTTGTCCTAATAATACATCAGAAACATCAACAGGAGCAACGTCACATAATACCTCATCCGTGAAGGGCTTGATGCTATAGGGAAGGCGGCACTGCTGGCTGACGCGGAGATCTCGTCCTTGGTGAAGCCACCCGATGGTGTATGGATGTGGGTGAGCTATGGTCAGCAAGCCCAACCGCTTCATGATGTCTGCTGAAATGAGGTTCTTTTGGCTCCCATTGTCGACAATGAATTGTACCGGGGAGCCCTTTACCCACATTTGGGAGTGGAAGAGATGTTCCTCCTCCTCTGGATCTTCCGGTTCCTCCTTTTGGATCTTTGCAGTGGCAACAGTGGCGTTGGGCTCCGCATCAATAATCTGTTTCCCTCTTTCACTCGCCTTTTCAGGTTCTGATTCGGAGTCAGAGCATGCATCTGACTCAGAAGCCCTCATCTCGGCCACTAGCGACTGCTTGGCCCGACACTCACTTGTGTTGTGAGTGGAGCTCTTATGGAACTCACACCACTTTTCCGTGTCCTTCTTTGGCTTTACGGTGTTGTTCTTTTCTTGTGGCTTTGACGGGTTGTCTTTAGCCGCCATGCTCTGTCCTTTGTTCTGCGGTTTGGAAGCACCTTTTCCTTGCTTTTGATTTGCAGATCCAAAGTCTCGCTTCTTCTGTTTGAATTTCTGCTCAATCTTGGCAGCATACCGGTATGCCGTACCAAGCAAGGAGATGTCGAGGAACTCCATTTCCTCCTGAATGTATCTGTGCAGACAGCTGTGATACTTTAGCACCAAATGTTTCTCTGAATCTTTGATACCCAACTTTGTGCGCAGGGTATGGAACAGATTCGTCAGCTCATGCACATCTTGATCCCTTTGTTGTCGCAGCGTGGTCCATTGTATGTACTTGTCCTCATAGCTCCCCACGAGATAGTATTGTTCCTTGACGGCGTCTCAGAAAGAATTCCAAGTTGGTACGGCCGAGAATAGAGAGGGTTTTGTCTAGTCCTTGTTCTCACAGTAGGTTTCCCACCAGTCCTTAACATGGGGGGTAGCTTTGAGGAGTGCAAAAATAATCTTCTCCCGGTCTGAAAAGTCATGAACCGAGAAATATCCTTCTAACAGATTCAACCATCTATCTACGACATCTACATCTATTTGACCCTCAAATATGGGAATGTCAAAATTTACTTGTACCTTAAAAGGAGTCGCGCCTCCAGAGTGGCTGCTGGATGCAGATGCGCCGCCGGTGGGTAGCCGTTGAAGGATCTGAGCAAAGTTATCCATCATCGCGTTCCTTTTTTTTTTGAGGGCCTCCTCGAGCAATATTTTGATAGGATCTCCTGCTCCCTCATCTTTCTTTTCGTCCCCCATGGGCGTCCGTCAAGGTTTGCGAGGCTGATCTTGCAAAGGTTCCACCAGATCGAGCCCTAGCTCCTTATACCCCGACCTCGTTAGGGACATGCAAAGAAGGATCGAGAAAAAGCAGACCGCTCTGATACCACTGATCCGGATTTATGCAGAAACGCAACAGAATAAACATATAAACATAAAGACAGAGATGCAGCGGAAATAACACTTCATTTCATTAATATCAAAGAACTGAAATTTGCTTACAGACAGAATGGAAATAAAACTAGCTAGGGCACTAGTAGCTATCTCTGAGAAGAGATGTGGCGGCTACAGGCCTCTGAACTGTGTTACAATGAGGCTCGAGGGCCTATTTATCATTTAGAAACAATGGGAAATCCTAAACAGCCAAAACCCTAACCCTAGGAGATGAAGCTCCAAAACTATGGGCCCCGTTTGGGTAAATTGGTGTTTCAACTTCCCAGGGGCGTAACTTTGGCATACGATCTCCGTTTGACGCGTACCATACCTCGTTAGAAAGATCTATCCGAGGACTACAAATTTGGAACGAGCAACATCAATCTATGGACCCATGTTGCTCTCCGTTTTCCCAAAAAACGTCGTTTAGGGCCTCAAAACGGCTCCGGAAGTTTAGGACCCGAAAAACTGCTAAAAATAGTAAATTGTGCCGAAACTGAAAAACTGAAATAGACAATGGTGGAGCCCCAAGTGGAATAGGCAGGTGACTACCAATATCCACCTGGATCATTCCTCCCCCCTTAGGAAACAATGGTCCCCATTGCGTTAAGTTCCTCCATGAGATGAGGAAATTTCTGCTAAACTTGGTCCCTGGTGAACCACTTTCCTTGGTGCAGGAGTTGGCCAGCTTTGACAACCCGATATAGTTGGATCTTCTGCTGGCGAGTGTTCTTGATCTGCATGTCCATGATGCAATCTGTGGTGGCCTGTTCCATGCAGTCTGGATTTAACTCAGTTGGTGTGAGTTGTTCTGCAATGTCCGAGGTGTCCAGTAGAGGTGGGAAGTAAGGACGAAGGCAATCCACATTGAAGACTAGGTGCAGACCAAGGAATGGTGGAATACTGAGCTCGAATGCATTGTTCCCTACAGCCTTGGTGATGGTGTACGGCCCGTATCGGAGTGGGCGAAGCTTGTGGTGGGGTCCAGTGAGGCGCTCCTTCTGCAAATGTAGCCATACTTTGTCACCCACCTGGAAGTTGTGTGGCACCCGGTGTTGATCATGGCGTTGCTTGTACTTGGAGCCATACTTTGTCGCCCACCTGGAAGTTGTGTGGCACCCGGTGTTGATCATGGCACTTCTTGTACTTCGCATTAGCTCTGTTCAATATATCATGAACCTGTTGGCGGATGTGTTGAATGTGCTCAATGAAGCTACTTGCTTTGTCAACTTCAAACTGGATATGAGTTGAATTGGCCTGAGCAGCTGCAAATGGCATGGCTACGTCAATGGGACATAGTGGCTGGAATCCCAAGCCCACCTGAAAGGGGCTATGGCCAATTGAACTGTGGAGAGCCCTGTTATAACTATGTTGTACATAAGGGAGGCTCTCGTCCCATGCGCGTGGATTCTTTGAATTGTACATGCACAGAATGTGGACAATCATTCTGTTGATGACCTCTGTCTGGCCATCTGTTTGGGGATGGAAAGTTGTGGACTTGGTGAGCTTTGTGTCCAACATTGACCAGAGGCTAGACCAAAATGTGTTGAGGAACCTGCTATCTCGATCTGATATGATAGATTGTGGGATCCCAAAGTGCACCCACACTCATTCAAAGAAGAGTTTAGCATTGGCTTCTGCTGTGATATTCTTCTTACAGGCTGCCATAATGGTCATCTTCGAGAATCTATCAACGACCACGAAAACACAGTCATTTCCATTCTTAGTAGAAGGTAGGCCTGACATGTAATCCATGGAGATGGATTCCCAAGGTCGACTAGGGGTAGGTAGTGGAGTATATAGGCCTTGCTTCTTGATGGTCGGTTTGGCAATGGCACAAGCAGTGCAGGATCTGATGTGCTTCTCGACATCCTTTAGAAGGTTCGGCCAATAGAAATACTTATGTAGTATTGCTACTGTTTTCTCGACCCCGAAATGCCCAGCGACTCGACTGTAGTGTGCTTCCCATATCATCTTGGCACGCTCGCTTAAAGGAACACAAAGGTGTCCCATGTGACATAAAAGTGCATCTTGGAGGTGAAAATTTGGAACTTGCGTACCCCCCAAGAGTGCCTTGTAAGTGTGGCCGAATTTTGGGTCACTCTCATAGAGAAGCGGCCAATCAGAAGTCTCGTGCCCACAAGAGTTGAGCACGGTGGTGAGCGCCACGATCGGTGGTCGGCTGAGGCAGTCTGCAACATTATTGGTGCTACCCTTCTTGTACTTGATGTTCAAATGAAACTGTTGCAGATATGTGGACCACTTCTGATGGCGATCATTCTGCAACTTCCCTTGTGTCTGTATGAACTGCAGGGGCCGATGGTCTGTGTGGATGATTGTTTCTTTCCCCAAAATTTAATGCTTCCATTGTCGATAGGCTTTCACAATGGAATACATTTCTTTGTTATAGGTGGGATACTTGCGAACTGTCTCAGACAATGTCTCACTGTGATATGCCACTGGATGTCCCTGTTGAGTAAGAACCGCCCCAATAGCATAGTCAGAGGCATCTGTCTCGATCTCAAATGGCTGCTGCAAGTCTGGTAAGGTGAGCACTGGGGCAGAACAGAGGCGATTTTTCAATTCTTTGAACGCCTTCTGTTGAGGTTCCGACCAAAATAATTTTTCTCTCACTCCTCCTTTGGTGACTTGACTCAAGGGCCAAGTGATATGAGAGAATCCCAACACGAATCTACGGTAGAAATTAGCAAGACCCAGAAAGCTGCGAAGCTCTGTTATAGTAGTCGGGGCTGGCCAATCCCGAATGACTTTGATCTTGGCTGGATCCACATGCACCCCCCTTTCATCAATAATGTATCCCAGATATTGAACCTGGGTCATGCCAAACGTGCACTTCTCCAAATTGGCACACAACTTGTGTTGCCGCAGTGTTTGGAGGACTTGTCGGATGTGATGAAGGTGCTCTTCCCAAGTCTTGCTGAAGATCAGAATGTCATCCAAGCACACCACTACGAATGAGTTGGTGAATGGCCGCAAGATGTCGTCCATCATCCTCATGAAGGTTGCGGGAGCATTCGTCAACCCGAAAGGCATGACCAACCATTCAAAAAGGCCTTCCTTAGCTTTGAAGGCAGTCTTCCACACATCATAGGGTTCAATTGGTACCTGGTGATACCCAGACTTCAGGTCGATCTTACTGAAATATTTTTCACCTTGGAGTTGGTCCAGAAGGTCATCAATCCGTGGGATTGGGTACCTATTCCGGACAGTGATCTTGTTCAGCGCTCGATAGTCAATACAGAGTCTCCACGTCCCATCCTTCTTCTGTACCAACACGATCGGGCTCCCACAGGGCAATGAACTTGGTCTGATGTGACCTTTCTGCAACAGCTCCTGAATCTGCCTCTTGATTTCATCATTTTCCAGAACAGAGCGTCGATAGATCGGTCCATTGGGTAGCGGCGCACCTGGGGTCAGATCAATCGGGTGCTTGACCTGGCAGTGCAGAGGAACCCCCGTGGGTGAGGTGAAGATGTCCCCGTACTCCTCCACGACCTTATCCATTTGTTGTCGTCGTGCAGAGGGGCCCTGTCTGGAGGTCGTGGCCACAGTCTTCTTCTTGCCCTGGGGGCGGATCATCAGGAAAACGAATTTCCTGGTTTGGGAAATGAGCTTACTGCATTGTTTCGCAGTAACCAAAGAGATAGTCGTAGGAGGTGGTACCTCTGGTATCCTGTACAACTTATTTCCCAAAGTAATAATAACAGCATGAGGTCGAGACTCATACACAGCATGACGCTTCCACAAGTATGGTTGTCCTAATAATACATCAGAAACATCAATAGGAGCAACGTCACATAATACCTCATCCGCGAAGGGTTTGATGCTATAGGGAAGGCGGCACTGCTGGCTAACGCGGAGATCTCGTCCTTGGTGAAGCCACCCGATGGTGTATGGATGTGGGTGAGCTGTGGTCGGCAAGCCCAACCGCTTCATGGCGTCTGCTGAAATGAGGTTCTTTGGCTCCCATTGTCGACAATGAACTGTATAGGGGAGCCCTTTACCCACATCTGGGAGTGGAAGAGACGTTCCTCCTCCTCTGGATCTTCCGGTTCCTCCTTCTGGACCTTTGTAGTGGCAACAGTGGCGTTGGGCTCCGCATCAATAATCTGTTTTCCTTTTTCATTCCCCTTTTCAGGTTCTGATTCGGAGTCGGAGCATGCATCTGACTCAGAAGCCCTCATCTCGGCCACTAGCGACTGCTTGGCCCGACACTCACTTGTGTTGTGAGTGGAGCTCTTATGGAACTCACACCACTTTCCCGTGTCCTTCTTGGGCTTTACGGTGTTGTTCTTGTCTTGTGGCTTTGATGGGTTGTCTTTAGCCGCCATGCTCTGTCCTTTGTTTTGCGGTTTGGAAGCACCTTTTCCTTGCTTTTGATTCGCAGATCCAAAGTCTCGCTTCTTCTGTTTGAATTTCTGCTCAATCTTGGCAGCATACCGGGATGCCGTACCAAGCGAGGAGATGTCGAGGAACTCCATTTCCTCCTGAATGTATCTGTGCAGACAGCTGCGATACTTTAGCACCAAATGTTTCTCTGAATCTTTGATACCCAACTTTGTGCGCAGGGTATGGAACAGATTCGTCAGCTCGTGCACATCTTGATCCCTTTGTTCTCGCAGCGTGGTCCATTGTATGTACTTGTCCTCATAGCTCCCCACGGGATAGTACTGTTCCTTGACGGCGTCTCGGAAAGAATTCCAAGTTGGTACTGCCGAGAACAGAGAGGGTTCTGTCTGGTCCTTGTTCTCACAGTAGGTTTCCCACCAGTCCTTAACATGGGGGGTAGCTTTGAGGAGTGCAAAAATAATCTTCTCCCGGTCTGAAAAGTCATGAACAGAGAAATATCCTTCTAATAGATTCAACCATCTATCTACGGCATCTGCGTCTATTTGACCCTCAAATATGGGGATGTCAAAATTTACTTGTACCTTAAAAGGAGTCGCACCTCCAGAGTGGTTGTTGGATGCAGATGCGCCGCTGGTGGGCAGCCGTTGAAGGATCTGAGCGAAGTTATCCATCATCGCGTTCCTTTGTTTTTCGAGGGCCTCCTCGAGCAATATTTTGATAGGATCTCCTGCTCCCTCATCTTTCTTTTCGTCCCCCATGGGTGTCCGTCGAGGTTTACGAGGCTAATCTTTCAAAGGTTCCACCAGATCAAGCCCTAGCTCCTTATACCCCGACCTCGTTGGGGACATGCAAAGAAGGATCGAGAAAAATCAGACCCCTCTGATACCACTGATCCGGATTTATGCAGGAACACAACATAATAAACATATAACCATATATACAGAGATGCAGCAGAAATAACACTTCATTTCATTAATATCAAAGAACTGAAATTTGCTTATAGATAGAATGGAAATAAAACTAGCTACGACGCTGGTAGCTATCTCTGAGAAGAGATGTGGCGGCTACAGGCCTCTAAACTGAGTTACAATGAGGCTCGAGGGCCTATTTATTATTAAGAAACAATGGAGAACCCTAAACATCCAGAAACCTAACCCTAGGAGATGAAGCGCCAAAACTATGGGCCCCGTTTGGGTAAATTGGTGTTTCAACTTCCCAAGGACGTAACTTTGGCATACTATCTCCATTTGACGCACATGATACATCATTAGAAAGCTCTATCCGAGGACTACAACTTTCGCCATGAATATCATTTTGGAACGGAATGATATTTTTTGGAGGCACGATGCCCAAAAAACGTCGTTTAGGGCCTCAAAACGGCTCCAGAAGTTCAGGACCCGAAAAACTGCTAAAAATAGTAAGTTATGCCGAAACTGAAAAACTGAAAGAGACAATGGTGGGGGCCCAAGTGGAATAGGCGGGTGGCCACCAATATCCACTTGGATCAATGCCCATATGATATTTCATCCTGTCAGGGACAGAATGCTTATTTTCTTGAGGAGATGAATGGACAAGAGTGTTTAGGAGGACCAGTCAATGGTAGGCTCTTCAAACACTATCTTTTCTGAAACAAATTTCTCGATCAGTTTTCCATTTCATTGTAAATATCAATTAAATTTTTTGCAAATGTGAAGTAGAGAATCACTGGAGTTCAGAGCCCGAAGTGAAGGCCATGGAGCTTCACTGATTTTTTGCCATTTTTCAAAAAAAATAGTTTTTAGTTAAGTCAGTATTGAGTCAATTTTCAGTCATTTGAATTTCCATTGAGTCAATCTATTTTTCTTAGTTATTATTTTTCGGTCATGTTATTAGTTTGAGTTTTTTTTTACCATATTGGCCCAGTGGATAAGGCACTGATCTGCAAAATCTAGAGTTCTATGGTTCTTGACACCTCTTTCAGAGCTATCATCCCCAATAAGGCCAGTGTTAGTGTCAGTATTTTCATCCTGCCATTAGTGATCAAAATCCTCTTTTCATATCATTTTAGGAGTCCCACTCAGAAATTTTTTATCATTCCACTAGGTCATGCAAAAAATTAGTCATTGATGGTAGCCCCAAGTCCAAAAATCATCACTCTTCCATAAATTTGATTACTTGTTGGCATATCTTCATACCTTGTTGACTGTACACCATCCATGAAATCAATATCATTCATTTCATCTTGAAATTCATTCCTTCAAGGTCTCATTAGGTCTTTTAGTATTTTCAAGGTTTCATTAGGTCATTAGGGTTTCCAAGGTTCAATAAATTCAGTCCTTCAAGGTCTCATTAGGTCTTTTAGGTTTTTTCAAGGTTTTACTAGGTCATTAGGGTTTCCAAAATCTAATAAAACTCTATTTCATTGTGTAAGACTAGCAAGTAAAGAGTAATCAAATAAACTTCTCTTCACCATGTGAAGATGATTTGTAAAGAGAAATGTTTATTTCATCATGTAATTTTGAGTTTAAATGTAATTTTTTATATTTTCATTATGTAATTTTATGTCTTTCAAATGTAATAAGTACAAGGTTCCCAAGCTACCAACCCAAGGTTCCACATGTCAAATCATCAAAATTTCAAATCCTAGTGTTCTCTAAGCTCATCAAATGAACATATGTCAAAGAAAAAATTCACATGCAAAGGTGCAATGTCAAAGTTCAAAGATGAATGTGAAGAAAATAAAATGAATGTGAAGAAATTAAAGTTCACATCATTCGTAAAGTTAATGTCATCATGCCATAATGTCAATCATGTCATCTTCAAATTTAGCCCTTCATGGTCTCATTAGGTCTTTTAGGGTTTTCAAAGTTTCATTAGGTCATTAGGGTTTCCAAGGTTCAATAAAACTCCATTCCATTGCATAAGACCATCAAGTAAAGGGTGATCCAAATAAACTTCTCTTCACTATTTGAAGATGAGTTGTGAAGAAAATATCTCATTTCAGCATGTAATTTTAAGTTCAAATGTAATTTTTTATAGTTTTCATTATGTAATTTTACGTCTCTCAAATGTAATAATTTCATCATCCCAAGCTGCTAACTCAGTTTTCCAAAGGTGCCTAAACATAAAAATGTAAATTCAAAGAGTTCCTAGTCCATCAAAATGATCAATTTCCAAAGAAAATAAGTCAAAATGAAAGGTAATGTTTCAAATGGTTAACTGAATGATAAATGAAGAAAGTGGGTCCCAAGGCCCAAATCATCAACTTCATCAAGTATAAAAGCCCTCAAGACACTCATTTGTCCTCTATGTTATCAAGCCATCACTCACATAGCTCAGAAAATCAAAATTGAAGGGCGAAAGGTCAAAAATATTGGAGGTTCTTCTCACCTGGAAAGAGGCGTTGCGCATAGATCCAGGGCACTGCGCATAGAGCCAGAGGCATTGTGCACCTAGAAAACTTCATCTGCAAGCTCCCAAAATTTGTGTCAGCACTATAAACCTTCAACAAAGGTTTTCACTACTTCTTGGCAAGTAAGTAACCTGAAAATACACCCTCCTTCCATTCCTCAAGTGCAAATTTCATGGTATTTAAGTTTTTATGAAAAATTTGGAGAGTTCTAGGCTACAAACCCTAGTTTTACTTCCTAATCGCAAAATTTGATCCTTGAAGACCCCTTATACCCTTCCTACATCACAATATCCTATCCCTACCCCTATATCATAAAATCCCTATCCCAAACCCCTTTATCCCATAAACCCTAAGACCTAGGTATTTCAAATTCCTAGGCTCCCAAATCCCCATACCTGTAATAAGATTCCTATTCCTAAATCCCACAATATTTCCACTCCTTGTCACCTCCCTCAATTCAACAATCCCTTCCCCCATCTCCTTAATTTTTCCATCCCATTCTCCACTCCCTAAACCGACATTTCACTCCCAATTCATCTCCCTTGGGTTTCTAGCCAAGACACTATGGAAGAAGAAAATAGAGAATTCAGTGTGGAAGAAGAAAGGGAAGAGAGGAGGCCAAAAAAACGATGGAAGATCCTCAGACTTGAACCTACAAACACCATAGAACTCATGGCCTCCCCCATAACATTGACATGTTTCAAGCATGTAGGATGCTTTGACTTTTGTGAGAAAATACAAAAGGTCCAACATCACCCTATTTTGAGCAAGCATTTAATTTCTAATCTTCATGATAACCAGGTAACCCTTGTTGGTGTCACTTTCATAATATCTACATACATCATAGCAGATGCCACCGGAATTCCAAATGTTGGTGAAAAATGGTAGAAGGAAAAGGACTTGGAGAGTCATTACTTTGACCCATATATCAGGCCAAGCTACAAGAATGAAATAAAAATAATTTTTCCTTTCTCTTACCTACTTGATAGGCATTTCCCCATGATGAAAATCATCATGAGGTACTTTTCTTGTGAAGGAAGGTTCTCGAGACTCTACACCTACCATATTAGGTTATTAATGCACTTCACAAGGGTCAAGATGCTTAACATATCTTATTCTCTCTTCACGGACATTGAAAAAATGGCATACATTGTTCATAAAAGAGATTATGACCACCAAATGAGAAGTATTTTTCACCACTCTCTCATCAATATCAGTGTCCTCCATCACCTTGATAAATTGAATATCTCATGGGACACTTTCATAGCTAGTGACATATTTACTACTCCACCAATTCAACATGCTCAAGTTGTGCCTCCACCATCTCATCCTTCCACATTAATTCCTTCATCTCATCACAAAATATCTACTTATTCATCAACTCGAATTAATTCACCCATTTCACCACCATCATCACCATTTCACACTCAAATTAGGTCATCCAGCATGGTTAAGAATAGTGAACTTCAAAAGACCAAAGTGGCTGAGATAGAGACATTGGCTAAAACATACCAGAGATGTCATAGGCAAGTGTTTTATCCACAGATTGTGGAAGGGGCCCTGCCTTCTTCACAACCAAAGCATGTACAAAAGGGAAAATAAAATATGGTAGAGGAGGATGTACATGAAGCAGCCATTCATGATGAGGATGACCTCCATGAAACAGAGACCGATTTTGACCTTGTTGATTTAGATGATGAGCATGATGATGAGGCCTCCAAAATGATTATTAAATAGAATGATTCCCAAATCAATGAGCTTCAGACCAACTTAGAGAGATCTCAGTTTTTCATTTCATTTCATGAGCAAGAAAATGAACAACTCAAAACCAAGCAAACCATCATGGATATTCAGCTTCTCAAGGCAAAAAGAGAAGAAAAAAGGAAAAGGATTTGCTTGATGAGGCATATGGAAGGTGTATTGAAACCAATGAGGTAGAATAAAAAGTGCCAAGGAGAAGGCCTAGGACTAGAGGGCTTAAAAGAGCTCTAGAACTTGAGAGGCAAAAGGAGGTTGAGCTTGATAATCAGCTCACTTTGAATGACCAATTTGCAGTGGTAATCAAAGAGAACAGGGAGAAATCACTTAACATGGCTAACCAACACCTTGAGAAGCTTCTAGAGAAGGAAAACAAGGATAATGATATATTGAGAAAGAGGGCCAAGCACTATGCCAAGAAAAACAGAATTGCAAGGTTAAAACTTAAACAAGCCAATGCAAAAATTGAAATCTTGACCACGAAAGAAGAGAAAAAAAGGCTTGATATCCTTGTTGAAGCCTCACTCCATGCCTAACCATCATCATCAGCCATGATTTAGAAAACTTTGGCAAGTTTTGACACATTTTTGTAATTTTTAAAAGTTTTGTGCATACTTGGACAGTCATGTGATAGTTGGACTTTCCTATGCACAACGCCCTAGGTGATGCACACTTTTTTAGGCATATTTTGGACAAAAAGAGACCACCATTGGATTCATAATGATGAAGACATGCACCCTATAAATTTTATAAGTTTTTTGGGACAAACTGGTCAGTGAAAAGAGAAAAACACCCAAAACATCATGTTTCTGCCCTCTTTTTGAGCCTGGCGTTGCACATCGAGTAGTCTTGGGAGAATCCATTTTTGGGAGGAAAAATCAAGTAAAATATACAAACCAAGAACATATTTGGAAAGTATACTGGATAAGCATTCCAATGAGCTATCCTAAGCTCAATTTGGACAATGGGAACCCCTCCAAAATTCAGCTTGAAGTTGGCATTGCGCATAGGACAGTGGTGCTGCGCATAGGACAAATTTTCTGAATTTGCTGATATTTTCCTATTTTCTCATTTTTTCTAGTTTTACCATGGTCAATGGGATTTTTACCAATGTAAATCATGAATGTAAAAGTAAATATGCATATTTGACTTACCTAGGGTAAATACATTAGGCGAAATTTTTTGATGACAAGTAATGAATCAGTTTGCAAAAAGTGAGGGATGAGTCAGTTTGACCTCCCTACACTCTAGGTATTCAGCTCAGTTTTTGGTGGAACTGCTACTCCTCTCATGGATTTGACCCTTGAATATGGGAGGAGTTCTTTTGAGGTCTATATCTTGTACTTTTTTGACTCATTACACAGGTTGAAAATTGTTGGTTGTTAAGGCATTGATCATAGACTCTAGTGTAATCATTTTGGTAGGAAATTAATGAAAAGGTTGCAACTATTTCTTTTGGATACCTATGGTATGAGAATTTAGCATTTTTTTTCTTATTTCTCATTATGTATGAATGTTTTGTTTCATGATCCATTTCATTTCTATGATATGTTGGTTTTTAAGCTGATGAACAGAATACATCTCTCATGCTCTGTTTTGGAAAAACCTTCATAGTTTGTCCATCCTTTTCAGTTTAGAAATAATTCAAGCCTTGCCTTGCTATTTCTAGCACCTCACCTGTCTAATCCGTCTCACGCTCAAACCCTAAGTGTCAGGTTTTCTACCTACCTTTCCCCATTGAATCTCTACAACCCTAATCCTATTTTCCCTGACCTAGCCTCTTTGACCTAATCCTCATTCAACAACCCAATTCAACCAAATCAAACCCCTGTACTTATACCTAGCCTAAAACCCTAATTCATTCATCCCTCTTGGCTGTGACTTTGTGGAGAGAGCCCTCTTCAATTTGGTAGGGCTAGATACCAAGCTAAAAGATTGGTTTGTGGTTACCTCTGTTGGGATTTCTTCTTCAGCCTTAGAGATATGGCGGAGTGATAGCAATATCTTCAGAGAATCATATATAAAACCTCTGATATGAGTTTGCACATTTATATTTTTTCCCCTTATCCTTCTCTGCTTGATTGTATCAGCGTGGAAAACACTGAAACATAAAGAACCATGCATAGAAACGAGGCTCCTATAACAGATATAGGTGTCATAGTTTCACACAAAGATCTCCTTATGAAATGATTGTATTTTCCATCAAAACATCATCGACCAAAAGTTATGAACCAAGACGAAGAAGAAGGACTAAAGGTTATCCAAATGTTGCATTGTCACAACGCCCGTTTCTATTTTTCCGTGTTATCTTTTGAGTCGAAGGGAACATCCCTCATGGGAAGTCTTATTAAACAAAACATGAAAGAAGAGACAAGACACAACAAGGAAGCAAAATAAAAAAGACAAAGAAAATGGAGGCTAAACCACAAATAATATGTGAGACAAAAGTAAGAAAACACAAGAAAAAATACAAATGGTTAGTGCAGGATGAGTGTGCAAGGGGAGACTAGTATACAACTAGACCTATTCCTAACTTAACCAGCTAGAAGGTTAGGGTCAAGTATAATGAAATTTCCAATGTATCCACTGTAACTGATTCTGAACTACTTACAGAAATATACAAGAAATTAAAACATAAACAATGTGCAATAGAAAAGATAAGATCTTGAACAACTTGCACAATAAATTTAATGTCTTACCTATCAACAAAAATATGTGTTATAGCCACTACTTCTAACCATATTTCTCTCTTACCTTTTCGATGAAAACCATCATCAAATAAACCTCATACTATTCTTGTGAATGTATATTCATTTGTGTTTTCCTCCTTATCCAAAATGATAAAATATTGAAACTTGTTATTTGCGATGGACCTTGTCAGGTAAGATTTCTTCAACCATTCAACGATTGGATCATGAAATTAAAAACAATCATCTTGAGAACCCTATGATATTTGAAAAAATGAATTTTCAATTAAAGGTATAGGATCAGGATGAGATTTTTGTGAGGGAAAATGAATCTGATCATGTTCAGAGGGCTTGCCAAGATAGTGAGGGTCTGACATAACCATCAGCAAGGCTAAAGAGCCTCAACTGCTTGACAAGTATCTGAACAAGGAAATGATAAACCATAAATATCAAAGGATGTAGCACAATTTTCATCGGATGTGTTGATGAGAAAATGATAAGCTGAATGACATTCATCACGACCAGAATTATGATCAGAAGGATTTATTAAAATATAAGATTGTCTTTATAAGACAATAAAGATAGGTCAGTCTAAATAGTTTTTCAAATTCTCTAAATAATTGAAATATCTTCCTCGTGTGATGAATATAGAAAAATATTTCCTTGTACACTACAAGGAAAAGACCCTCTAGCAGAGGTTATAAAGGAGGTTTTTAGTGTTATAAAATTGGCCAAAATTGTCAAAAAAACATATGCCACCACATCCGTTTATGGTTACGGAGGTTTTGGTGGAGCTTTTAATGGAAATTCAACACACAAAAAAAATGGGCAGCCATAGGTTATTACGGATGTTTTTTCATCGGTGCGCTAATCAGGATTTAACGCACCGGTGCGTACATGTGGACGACGCCCTGGGGCGGTCTAAGGAGAATGCACCGGGTCGTTAAGGTAAAAACAACACCGGGCGTACTGTTGGTGATACAACGCATGGGGAAGTTATAATTGGTCTTGGGAATTGAGCGGTGCCCATAGGTCATATCAACGCGCCGGTGTGTAGACTTATAGAAACACACCAGTGTGTCCCTTCACACAAATGCACCGAGCATTATAATTGGTATCGGTATTCGTGCGATGCACATATGTCATACAAATACACCGGTGCGTATAGACTCTTAAACGCCCCGGTGCACAGTATCACACAAATGCATGGAGATTTATAACTGGTATCAGTATTCGTGTGGTGCCCATAGGTCGTCTAAAGGCACTGGTGCGTATAGACACAAAAACGCCCCGGTGCATAGTATCACACAAATGCACCGAGATTTATAATTTGTATATGTATTCGTGCGGTGCTAATAGGTCGTAAAAAGGCACTGGTGCGTAGATAGACATAAACGCACCGAAGAGTCATACCACACAAACGCCTCGATATTTTAACCGGTTTTGGTATTTTTGCGGTGCCCATAGGTCGTAAAAATGCACCGGGGCGCTTAAGAATACAAGCGCACCAGTGTAAGTATACACGCACCGGTTTTCATTTTGTATTTTTTAGAAACATCGACCCGTGACAGTGCAATTATTGTGATTATTTTAAATTCATTATTCATCAAAAGTCAACACATCTTATAACAATATTCGTATTAATTAAATTTTTATTAATGCATTTGAATGTGATATTTGGATTAATTTTTTATATCATATCAAAATTACTGTGGTTTTTTTAAATTAATTATTCATCAAAATTTGACACATATATATCTTATAACAATATTCATATGAATTAAATTTTTATTAGTGCATTTGAGAATGACAATGGAGAACGCAATAGCAACAATAGAGAACGCAATAGAATAAATTAAAACATTATATATATATATATATATATATCAATAATACATTCTTTGTCATACAAAATGGGATAGTTATTGGTATCCCTTTATCTTTCAATTAGGACACTATGTCCATTACATTAAAGAAAATGTCTGATTTCACAGACAGTTTTCAAAAAAATACAACGCCTTGTTTTTATATCCAAACATAGTGATCATCATTCTTCGCTTGAACTGTTGTCATTGCTAGAGCTACTTCCATGACTTGGGTTATTTTCATAAATGTTTTGGTCACAGTGTTAATTGTTTTCTTCTTCTTCACCTTCCATCTAGAAACATAAAAATAAAATGTAATACATTGGTGAGAATAATGAAAACTGCAATATTAAATAATATATATCAATGTAAATCGAAAAGAGATGACGTACCAATGCAAAAATTGACTCATAAACTATACACATTCTTTCAAAACCATGTAACATGCCATCTTTCAAGATTTGATCTGTTGGCACAGTGCCATACTTTGTTTCCCGCAAGTTATATACCCCATAACAAATCATATATTTAAAATAAAATATTTATTTTTTCTATGAATTATAGACGGAGCTAAGTAAAACAAGATCGATAGATGCTTACAAATTCCACAATTAAGTTCTGATATGCCAACATATACACACAACCCATATTTAACCCAATTTCAACCAATTCCTCTATTGGTTCTTCTTTGTATGTTATCACCTGTTTGAAGACATCCAATGATGATTTTTCTAAAACAACTTAAAAAATACAAAAATGAAATCTAGTTAAGTTGCTATAAGGAAGTAACAATTACTCACAAACTTAGATATCAATCATTTTCTTCCTTGTTGTCCTGTTTTATGTGCTGAATGGGTTCCATTTTCTTTTCTTTTCTGCAAGAAAATACTTGAAAATTAATATTTAATGCTAAATTGTTTATTTATTTTACCTAATGATCAAAAAATTCAATGATTACATATTACATTTGAAGCACGTTGTTGTTGAGATGGCTCCTCCCGTGATGCAATTTTGTCCATTTCTTTGACCATCTCCTTGTACACCTTTTTGGACATTCCTACTGGCATATTTATGATATCAACTCGTTCATCTTTTGAGATTTTCATAATCTTCCTGAAAATGCAACATGAAAATAAACTATTTAATGTTTATATTGATATATGAAAATTAAGTATAACAAAAGTGATATTTATAAATAATTCTAGACAAACATCTAAAGGAATATTACTTTTTCATTCCTTATTTTTTGTTGTTGTACGTTTTTGCTATTAAAAGTCTGACATGTCTCATTGACCAATTCTCTGGAAACTCTTCCTGTAATTTACATAAAATTTGGTTCTTGGAATCATTGGATTGGTTTTTGTATTGTAAGTGGGAAGAACGTCTATACATTTATTCCACTAGATCCCTCATACTTTTGTAAAAGTTTTTCCCCCTTTCGTTAACCTCCAACACCACTCCAGATGAGCTAAGAACCAATTCATTTTCATTTGCATGTTCTATTTTTTTATTTTCTTAAAATAACATTCCTTTTCTGAGTTGTTGGTCCCTGTAGAACATTAAACAAATGTGAATTAATAGAATTTTTCACACATGTTATATAATAATTTTAATTATATTATTAATGAAAACTAAAAAAAGAAACTCATATTGGATCGATAGTATTTTTTCATTCACCTGATTCATCATTTTGCAATTTTTCCATCAAGCTTTTACGCTCTTCTGGTCCTAGATCAAAAATAATCTTATCGAGCTTCGTCATTTTGTGGCTCTGCATGATACACAGTAAACAATACATATTAGTTAAACTTACATATAGTTCAAAAATATTTTTTTTTCTAAAAATTTTACAAAAAACTTGGTTTTTTTGCTTTTCTTGATGTGTTATCAGTATTTTTGTTACTTGATCTCTTGTCATTCATTTCTTTATCAATCTCAAACCTGTACCATATCATTCAATAATATATTTATAAATAAATTGTCAACTTTTCAAGTTAAAAAAAAAATCTCAAAAAACTGGTGCGCCATTCATGGTTTACGCACCGACTCCGGTGTGTGTCTCTCTTCCAAACGCACCACCATAACAGTATAATAGACCGCACGGTGCTCTATGTCAAGAAGGAGCACCGATGTATTACATGTCAATGACCGCACCAGTTAACCATGATAAAATAATAAAAATTGTCCAATGTTATTTTTTTAGCAGAAATCGGTGCCATATTTTACATATGGTGCACCGATAACCGAACTTACTTTGCCTACTGGAATACTCTGTTATTTTTGTACTCATGGACTATACACAAAGTCAACGTTATATTTGCAGCTATTTGATCGCATACTTGTAAAATGTAACATGTAATTTTTCTACATAATGAAAGATTACGAATTTTTCCTTTTTGAAAATGGCGCACCAATAAAAAAAAATTAATTTTTTATCACATTACATTTTTTGGTGCGCTTGTAAAATAAAGAGCCCCGGTGTGCTATGTACTCCAGGAGCACCGATAAAAAAATATGTTTTTTTTTTTTTTTTAATTCATGCTAGGGCCCACATGGATTGGGATTCGACTATGCTAATCGTCCCGTCGATTGGATGTCTTAGGTCTATATTTAGCAATACAAACCCTATAAATATAAATTGAAAAGCCCTAATTCTGAAATCACAGAAAGAGGAAGAAGAAAAGGGAGAAACAAAAATAATGTAAGGTTTGTATTTTTTGAAAGTTTTTTTTTTCGAAACAGAATGTTCGCGGTGTGCCATAATGAAATGGCGCACCGGTTGTATATTTTACAAATGGCGCACTGAAAAAAAAAAAAAATTTCTTATTTTTTATCACAATACTTACGTGGTGCGCTAGGAGAACAAAGTGCATCGGTGCAGTATTCCGCACAGGGCGCACCGACAATTTTTTTTTTTTTTTTACGCAAGGGCTGACATGGATTGGGATCAGAATATGCAGGTCCTCCCATTGGTTGGATGTCTTATGCTTATATTTAGCAATACAAACCCTATAAATATAAATTGAAAAGTCCTAATTCTGAAATCACAGAAAGTGGGAGAAGAAAGGGCAGAAACAAAAAGAATGTAGGGTTTGTTTCTAAAATGGTTTTTTTTTCAAAACAACACGTTTACGGTGCGCCATAATGAAATAGCGCACCGGTGCCATATGTTACATATGGCGCACTGATAAAAACTTTTTTTTTTTTTTTAATCACTGTACTTTCGCAGTGCGCTGCTATAATCGAGTGCACTGGTGCACTATGTTACGCAAGACGCACTGACAAAAAAAATCTATTTTTTTAAGATTGACGCAAGGGCTGACATGGATTGGGATCCAACTCTGCAGGTCCTCCTGTTGGTTGGATGTCTTAGGCTTATATTTAGCAATACAAATCCTATAAATATAAATTGAAAAGCCCTAATTCTGAAATCACAGAAAGTGGGAGAAGAAAGGGCAGAAACAAAAAGAATGTAGGGTTTGTTTCTAAAATGGTTTTTTTTGCAAAACAACACGTTTGCAGTGCGCCATAATAAAATAATGCACCGGTGCCATATGTTACGTATGGCGCACTGATAAAAACATTTTTATTTTTTTTCACCGTACTTTCGCGGTGCGCTGCTATAACGGAGCACACTGACGAAAAAAAAATCTGTATTTTTTTAAGATTGACGCAAGGGCCAACATGGATTGGGATCCGAATATGCAAATCGTCCCGTGGGTTGGATGTTTTATGACTATACAAACCCTATAAATCTAAATTGAAAAGAAAGAGGGAGAAGAAAGGGCAGAAACAAAAAGAATCTATGGTTTTGTTTGTAAAAATGGATTTCTTTTTTATTTTTGTTTCTGAAAACTGCAGAAAAGGTTTTAAAAAAAAAAAAGTTTAAAAAAAAACAATAAGGTTTGATTTTGTTATTTTACTTCATATAAAAAACTACAGAAAAAAGTAAAAAAATAATAATAATAGACTTAGATTTCTTATTTTACTGCATAAAAAAACTACAGAAAAAAGTACAAAAAAACAATAAACTTACATCGTTTGAAATTCTATGGTACAGGGTTTGACTAACCAGAGGTTTGGAATTCTGATTGTCTGAATACTTCCATTCGAACGTATTTCCCTACTCCACAGTTCTCTCGTGCTCTGGTTGCTCCAGGTATGTATCCTGCAATTCTCTGGCTGAAATTTTTTGCAAAAATAGTGAAATAATGAAAAGTGTTTAGTATTTAAAGAAATGTTTTATGAAATTAGATTTTCAAAAATATTTTTCCGCCCATTTTTCAATTTACCGCTTTTTTTCACTTAAATAAAATAGGGTTGCACTTTTTTTTATTTGTGGTTATTTGTTTACCGGTGCATCCTTTAATTTAACCGCATTGATGCATCTTTTTATAAAACAGCACCGGTGCACAAAATAAAAAAACTCACCAGTGCAGTTATCTATACATTATGCACCGGAATTACATTGAAGTTTGTGCACCAAAATTTATTGTTATTTTCCTCAAATGCAGAGAGAAAATATCATATATTATATGGAATAAACAATATTTCAAAATCCAGCTTGTTCCATAATATTTCTCAAAGTCCATCGCGGAGTTCTCCCTATCCATGTGGAGACGTAATATTTACTTTAGATTTGTTTTATTTTTTCACTATCTAATTGAATTTACATATGTTTTTTATCCATGCAGTCAATCACACACAACTCAATTAAATTTATAATGTATACAAATTTGCAGATTCATCATCGAGTTCGGATGCACAAAATATTCAAACTGCTCCAAAATGTCGGAAGTTCTTATCAAGAGCTGCATAACGCAAGGCGCATTTGGTAGATGAAATTGGACAACTGCTTCACCGTGCCAATTGTAAAAATATTGCATCTTCTAGCCACAATCCCGGGACAATGATGGTAATTATATTTATAATTGTTTGGTATATATATTGATTATATGTAATTATTTCAACGTCAAACCGATTTATAATCATGCAATATTGTCAACATGGTTACTAATTGATATCATATATTTTGTACTAATCATGTTAATTTTTTTTTTAATTATTAGGATTTTAGTGATGATGAACAACCTACCTACCATCTTCCGTTGCACCACACGACAATGTCAAATCAAGAGAAGACTGAATTAAGAGAAAAAATCGGAGAGGAACGATACCAAAAATGGTTGAATCAACCACCGATTCAATTCTCACTACGTCCATATTCAACAATTAGGAATGACTACAGTGATAGTAGTTCTTCACAAGCTGGCAATGGAGACAATCAAATAGAGTTTGGTATGGATGATTACTTAAGGGATACGACTGCCATGGAGACAATGTTGTTAGATGCATTCCAAAATGATGATCAGCTAGGGGATGATGCTCATATCGCAGACACCTTTTTCGAAAGCCTTAAATTTTCTTCCACCACCCCTCTCTTTGGACCTGGCGGTCATTCAAAGTCTACCCATTTGGGGAAAACAATGTTACTGTACAACTTGAAAGCAAAGTTTGGGCGCTTGTCGAATGCATGTTTCTCGGAATGTTTGAGGTAAGTTACCATAAATTACTCCCCTTATATAAATTTGAAATATAATCAGTACACTGCAATGAACATTACAAATGTTAAATTTTATGAACGTTAATAATTATATCGACATTAATGTACATTTAATATTAATATATTTTTCCATGATCACCAACTATAGGTTATTCAAAGATAAGGTTCTTTCGAGTGATAATGTCTTGCCCGGTAGCTGCGAAGAGGCAAAGAAATTGTTGAAAATGTTGGGTGTTGAGTACATATCATATCATGCATGTCCAAATGATTGTATTCTATATAGAGGAGAATATGCAGACAAAGAGATGTGTCCGAAATATAGGCATGACAGGTATGATACATAAAAAAGAAGGGTAAATCACGTACTGGTCCTCCTTTTAATATATTTCACTTGCCTATAATCCCAAGGATTCAAAGGCTCTTTCATTGTAAAGAATTAGCTATGTTGCAGGGATGGCATGCCTCACATAGAAGTGAGCTGGGAGTTATGCGAATCCCAACTGATTCAATAGCCATGAAGCATGTAGATGATACATGGCCCGAAAAATTCAAGAATGAAGTAAGAAGTCTACGACTCAGCATAGCCATGGATGGCGTCAACCCATATTCCCTCTAGAACATCAACTATTCTGTTTGGCCTGTAGTATTGATCAATAAAAATACCCCCCCATGGTTGTCCGTGAAGAATGAACATCTTATGTTGGCTTTCATAGTCCCTGGTAGAATACAAGTGAAGAATATGGATGTCTACTTACAACCACTGGTACATTAATTGAAGGAATTATGGGATGGGATAAATGTATACGATGTTTCAAGACCCATCGCAGCAGAGAGGAGTTTTACGTTGTATGGCATATGTGCTTGCACAACACATGATTATCCAGGCGTAGGAGTTTTCTCTGGTAGATTACATGTTTAATTTATTTATTTGTTTATATATAATGTAACAATATTATTTCACATATTAGTTATTTAATTCGTTGTAATAATATTTGTTCTGATCTTCATGATATTATTTAGCGTGCCATGCATATTAATTAATGTATACAAATATAATCTCGCAGGTCTTGTAACAAAAGGGTATTTTGGATGTAAATGTTGTGGTCCTTCTTTGAAAGCTAGATGGTCCAAGGACCTACGAAAGCCAGTGTATGATTGCTCCGGGATATTCCTACCAGAAAAACACCCTTACAGAAGAGCAGCATTTGCTTTCAATGGTAAACGAGAGAGAACCCAAAGGCCTCCAATAATGACACCAACTGAATGGCTTAGAGAATATGAGAGAGAGAAGGAGAAGGAGTTCATAGAAATGTTCAATTCAAATGGGGAGTGATCCGGATTTATGCAGGAACGCAACAGAATAAACACATAACCATAAATACAGAGATGCAGCGGAAATAACACTTCATTTCATTAATATCAAAGAACTGAAATTTGCTTACAGACAGAATGGAAATAAAACTAGCTAGGGCACTGGTAGCTATCTCTGAGAAGAGATGTGGCGGCTACAGGCCTCTGAACTGAGTTACAATGAGGCTCCAGGGCCTATTTATTATTGAGAAACAATGGAGAACCCTAAACATCCCAAAAACCTAACCCTAGGAGATGAAGCGCCAAAACTATGGGCCCCGTTTGGGTAAATTGGTGTTTCAACTTCCCAGGGACGTAACTTTGGCATACTATCTCCGTTTGACGCATATGATACATCATTGGAAAGCTCTATCCGAGGACTACAGCTGTCGGGACGAATTTTATCAGAAAATTCGCTGGTGCTTTCATACCCAAAAAACGTCGTTTAGGGCCTCAAAACGGCTCCGGAAGTTCAGGACGTTGTTGATAGGTTCGTACCCAAAAAACGTCGTTTAGACCTCAAACAGCTCAAGTTCGGAACGAAAAGCTTGCTAAAAATAGTAAGTTGTGCAAAACGGAAAAGGCGAAGACAATGGTGGGGGCCCAAGTGGACGGGTGAGCGCAGCTTTAATATCCACCTGGATCAGGGAGCCTAAGTTCGATGATCCAGATTTCTTCGACACCTATGTTGAGAAATTTCCCATTGGAATGAAAAGGAAATCTATCTTTTATGACCTCCCATATTGGGAGCATCTTAAGATTGCCCACTTATTAGATCCCATGCATATATTTAAAAATGTTTCATCTTCTTTATGGAGGCACATATCATCGAAACAAAGTGACACATTGGCTGTTAGGAAAGATCTTATTACTTCAAAAACTAAAAAGAAATATTGACCAAGACGATTAGAAAGTACGGGATTAGAGGCAAGCGTTGGTCCCTCTAATTCATGGTTTTTCAAAGAAGGTGATGTCCCATGGATTTTTAAAAAAGATGATATATCTTTGGCAAAGGAATTTATAATGGATGTGAGGGTGCCAACTTCATACGGGGCTTCACTACGGCGCTACTTCACTGTGGATGACCATTTGTCGGGGTTTAAATCGCATGACCATTTGAATCTTCTAAGAGTACGTATAATGTCAAAAGCATGATTTTATTATTTGTTATATTAATAAATTTTACCCTTTGTTGGATCACGTCAAAGGAGATTCATGTGGCTAGCATTCCACGGTGGCGTCAAGAGAAAGTTGAGATTTTTTATATGTTTGAGAAGGAACTATCGACGAGTTTCATGGACTTACAGGTTCATCTTCTAATCCACCTGGTAGATGAGGTTGAATTAGTTGGGGTTCTTTCTTATCGTTGGATGTTCTTCTTAGAGAGGTACATGAAGAAATTGAAAGGTTTTGTTCGACAAAGGGAAAAAATCGAGGGGTCTATGGTAGAGGGGTACATATCATATGAGTCTTTCTACTATGCCATTGAGTACACCAAGCAGATCGACAACAAACCAGGTGCGGTGATTTGGGATGATCAAATGGATGAAGACAAAAGAGAAGGAGAGTTGCTCCAAATGAGTGGAAAAAAGCGCTTGATAAAGAGTAAGCGACTTATAATTTTTCAAATTTACAAAAAGTAATTAGTATTCATGTTGAAATTCGATATATAATGTATATTTTGATCTCTAAGTACTATATAATGTTGGTTTTATTTCATCAGCGAATGTGGAAATTGAAGCAATCAATAAATTCATTCTTTACAATTCTGAAGCGACACAACCGTGGGTCGCATTGTACGAACAAAACAGGATGGAATGGGATAGTGACAGGAAAGAATTCAGATGGTTGAATGGTAGAAGTGTGCCTTATCCCAATCATTTAAAAGAAAATATGCCAAAAATATGCCCCAACAGTTGGGTTGCTAACCAAGTCAGAGAGAAATACGGTGCTACCGGTTGTTACCCGCGTGCTGAAGAGGATGCGCTAAACATAGGGATTAGGTGCAGCAACTCGATAATAATCTTTTTAATTTATATGTAAATTTGAAACTTATATTAAGACATCTACATTTCAGATTTTAACTACTGTTGGATTATTATTTATAAGACACATGACACTATGATTATTTTAACTTTTTTATAATAGGTGCATTTGTTCCCATCTATGTGGGCATATGGACACCATTTTCGCACAGAAAATGTCGATGCCGGAAACATCACAGAAGACTATGGAGTGGAAGTCGAGTTCGATCAATCTAGTCGATCTAGCCACCGTGATCAACAACTAGTATGAGGGATGTTAGGTTACGTCGGAAAGATACAAGAGATCATTGAAGTGGATTTTTCTTCTTTCCAATGTGTTATTTTTAGGTGCAAGTGGTGGGACACCTTTGATCGGAATAATGTAAAGGAAGATCATGATAGTAGGCTGATATGTATCAACTCTAGAAAGATGTGGGATGAAGCTAAGGAGCCCTATGTTTTCCCTAAACACTGCAACCAGGTGTTTTTTTTACCCAGATGTGTTGGATAGGGATTGGTGGTTCGTATTGACACATGACCCTAGATCAAAACATATTTTCGAGAACAATAGTGTTATCATGCCATGCGAGCTAGAAGATAATGAGGGTGATCATGAGAACCGAGAGTCATATGGTACATGTGTTATTTCATTAATATTTATACTTTTTAAGATGGGTTTTTCGAAATATTAATATAATATGTATTTTGAATTAATTGGTAATTTGCATTGTGTTAATGTTAAAATCAATAATTCACTTGATAATTTGGTATTATGTTGATCTCGAAAACAATGGCATATTGTATAAATTAATTATTTTTTGTATCTAAGATCATAATAAAATAATTATAATTCTAAAGTACAGGAATTTATTTGCATTATTTTCTAAACTTTATTATGTTACAATAAATCATATTATTCTAGATTTGTTATTTTACAATTATTTAAACTTTACAAATTTACAAATTTAAAAGTTTTAATAAATTCATTTCACATTAATACAATTAAAATTTTACAAATATTTTACATACAATTACAATTTTACAATTTCACGTACAATTACAATTACAATTACAATTTTAGAATTTTACATATATACAATTACAATTAAACAAATTAAAAAATTACAATTACAATTACAATTTTAGAATTTTAAATACAATTAGAAATACAAATATTACAAATTTAGAATATCATGATCATTTGGTATTAAATTAATTAATAAACATCACGTTCATGATAACCATCATACAAACATCATATTTGACTAAAAAAACACATTCAAAATCGCTAATTGCATCATCGTGATCATGATCATCGGACAAAACACAATTAACATTATATATTAACATCATCAGTACAACACAAATATCAAATATACATCTCATGCTATCACATACACATCTATCTGCAAGCTTCACATTAAATGAACATATCTAACATGACCTAACAACATACACATCATGATGATCACCAACATGTAAATTAAGTACAACTGCAACATGAACATAAAATACATGGACCATATAATATATATATATATATATATATATATATATATATAACTGAATAATGTTAAAAATATACAACTGTAATATAAATTTCATGGATCAGCTAGTGGTAGTACAACATCAATATCAGTACAAGTGGTCAATGGTCCAGCCTCATCTCCATGATGACTGCTAGTAGATGCTAGTGGAGGCTCATGCAAATCTGGCGCAACGCAAGGCTGTGAACGATCATGAGATGATGGTACGCTACGCCTCGCACATTGTCCATCATGTGCTGCGGCTCGATCGTAATGTGCAACAGTCCTCGTCAGTCGCGTAAAAGTTGTCGTAACTCCTACGACATGCTGCATCAGGCTGTACATGTCACGCAGCATGCCTCTCCACATCCGTGATAGCCTGTCATCGACCTTTATGTCTCTGAAATCAGCGGGCCTGATGCCCGCCTCAACAATCAATGCAATGAGTTGGTTGCCCAACTCCATCCTGTATCTAGCATAACTAAGACATCGACCGCGCAACGGCGCACCAGCAGGAGCAGGTCTCTGATCTGGACCGACCTCTTGATGATCCTTGGCAATATCTGGCATGCCCTCATCCTTATCATGAGGATCCACACCTGGATCAGGTGGTGATGGCGGCATCTCCTTGCCATCAAAAGAGCCAATGTCTGCAAACTATATATAAGTACACAACAATAATTAGAGGATTTTATTACATAATTTAATAAAAACAAGTTAAAGAACATGTTAGAATAAATTTAAATAAAACAGTAATATTACCTCTATCATCTGGCGGCTCATCAGCTGTGAAGAGGATGTTGGCACACCCTCACTAATCCAACCCTGCATAAGGATAGGGGACCAAAATGAAGGGATGCTCATCAACACTAGCTAGCAACGTCTCCAGTCCATCATCTGATATCCTCGCTGGAAAAAGAGTCTCATCCCTCTTGGGCATCATCTGCGCCCACATGTGCATACGTGCCTCAGTAAGCAGCCTTCGAGGCTGCCGAAGAAAAGAAGGCCTCGTCTCTGGAAACCTCTCAAAAAATAAACAAAAAAGCTCTGAATAAAAAGGGAATTTGACCCTCCCTTGTGCATGAGCACGACATCTATCTAATGTTGTACAAAACTACCGCAAAAAAATGGCAGTCCACCTGATAAGTTGTGGCCGCTGTAGTAAATAATTAACATAATATAAAAGCTGGCAACTAATGCGTTGCCTGTCACTGGTGTTGTGCAAAATGGTCGAAATTATAAGTGAGAGACATTGGACATCTCTGGGAGTAAACTAACTGACTCCCTGCCACACAGCTAGCTGGAACCTCGGGGAACGAGGGAAAATCCACCCCTCTACTTAATAGCCCTGTAATAAAATATACATCATCCTCAGTGGGCGTGTACCACTGGTTGATACCAACCCGGAAAGCCTGTTGTTGGGCATTCCACCTTCGGATAATATGTCTCAAAAACAAACTATGGGACTTTAGGGAAGTAGCCTCCTCATAGAACTTGAGGAGGCCTACCTACCTAAGGAGCCCCTACGTCGTTGTTGTAATAGGGCGAGGGTACGCATCTCTCTCCCTCTCCCTTTCCTCCCACAGGCGAACCATGTTATATTGTTCCACCTATTGTTGTTGTTGTTGCCCCTCTTCTCTCCTTTCACGTCTCTGAATGATTGACATATTAAACACAATTTTTTTATTAAATGACACATGTATTTACAAATATAATTATATATTTATTTTTTGAAAAATAAATAAGACAAGAGTCGGTGTGCCAAAAACACAGTCACGCACCGGTCCCGGTGCGTCACACCACATATTGCACCGGATACGGTGCACCTAATGATATCAACCGCACCGGAAGCGGTGCTCCAGAAAATGTTTTTAGCGCACTGTTCACTATGTGCGGTGTCAGGAGGCCGGTGCGCTGACTTCTCTATCCGTCCAGGCTTATAACTAAGCCAACACACCGCCCTCCTGCTACCGTACATAGTTGTCGGTGCGGTATTTTAAGATGTCGCACCGTTGACCTAGGCCAAATATGGTAAGCCATGCGCTGAAAAAAATAGCCGGCCCAGGGCAGTTATTTCAGTCAACACACCGCTCCACCACAATTGAACTAGGTCAACGGTGCGGCCAGATAGCCGACCACACCACTGTTTTTAAAGAAATTTAAGTAACACGGTGCGCATGTGGTATCCGCCCAGGAATCAGTGCGGATTCCCTTAGCACCGTTTTACCAGCCCGAACTGTTGACAATGTTGAATTACGCTTCTGGTGCGCTGAAAACATTACCCGCCCCGGGGCTGGTAAGTTCGTCAACGCACCGAGTTGTCGCGATACACCATTGTCAACGGTGCGGCCTGGTAACCGACCGCACCGCACTTTTTAAATTTTTTTAAAATAACACGATGCATTGCGCGTTACCGCGCTGGAATGGGTGCGGATACCGTCAACACCGATTGTGGTGCGGCCTGTAAATTTACAGGCAGCACCGCAAACCGATGCGAGCCGAACGGCTCGAGCATACCTCGCGACATTTTTTTTTTTTAAATGGTTAATTTTAAGGTTTTTTCAAATTCTAATCTGCTAAAAGGTTTAGTTATGGAAAATAAAAAATAAAAATACATGTACATTTACTCGTCGAGGAGGCATATTGGCTGTACAATTTGCAAAAGAAAATTTGTCCACTATTTTATAAAATTGAAGCTGGAGGATTGGTGGCAATCCACAACAGCAGTGTGTGCAATAAGTGCAATGGGAGCATGGATGTCAGTGCGGCTCAAACAAGGATAACTTGCATCGGTGCTTGAGAGCTCTGTAGCACTGAAAAAAGTGAAAAATGTGGTTTTTTGGCTGTAATTTTTTATTATTTAACCTTTTTCCGGTGCGCGGGGTTTTTACTGGCGTACCGGTGCGTTTGAACTATGCTGCCCCGAGCAGTTTCTATTTTCACGCGCATTTAGGAGGCATCGGGGCGGCCTTGCGGTAACGCATCAGTGCTCTACAGTAATAAGATGCACCAGGCACGCTGTCCGGTGAACCAATGATTTGTGTGGTTTTTTAGCCGTAATTTTGTTTTTTTTTAACCCTTTTCCGGTACGTGACATTTGGGGCCCCGGTGCGTTTATGTCAGTTCGCACCGGGCGGTTTTTGTTTCGCACACTTTTTATGAGAAACCAGGGTAGAGTAGAAGTAATGCACCGATGCTCTACAGTAATAAAATGCACCGGGAACGTTGTCCGGTGAAATAATGATTTTTGCAGTTTTTTGGCCGTAATTTTGATTTTTTTAAACCCTTTTCCGGTGCACGGTATTACTGGAGCCCCGGTGTGTTTCAGTAATTCCGCACTGGCTGGTTTTTGTTCCGCCTGCTTTTTATGGGACACCAGGGCGGCTTAGAAGTAACGCACCAGTGCTCTACAGTAATAAGATGCACCGAGAACGTTGTCTGATGAACCAATCATTTGTGCGGTTTTTTGGGCGTAATTTTGTTTTTTTAACCTTTTTCCTGTGCGCAGCATTTATGGGGCCCCGGTGTGTTTCACTCATTCCACCCCGGGCGGTTTCTGTTCCGCGCGCTTTTTATGAGACACCGGTGATGACGGTTTGACATGCACTGGTGTTGTTACTTAATAAAAGGCACCAGGCAGGTGTGTACGAAGCACACGGTTTCTGGTGTGCCAATGTTTTATGCAGTTTTTTTGCCTTTATTTTTGTTATTTAACCATTTACGAGTGCATGTGTTTTATGGACGCCCTAGTGCGTTTTCTTGATTCCACGCCGGTGCGGAAGTTATGTAAATTACCGGTACTCTACAGAATTACAATGCACCGGGCGTGTGTGTGCGGAGCACACGATGTTCGGTGTGCAAAATTTTTAATCGCACTGGTGCTATGTCGTCTTGAATGCACCGGTGCGTTTTTAGCTGATAAGAGCACCGGACGAAATACATCCGCAAAAACCTCAGCCCGCCAACCTCCTCTAGGAACCTCCGCTAGAAACGGATGTCTGGGGTATTTTTATAAGGGGTTCCTCAAAAACATCAGCTAGAGGGTCTTTTCCTTGTAGTGGTAACTGGTTATGCAATGCACTAGCATCATAATTGTTGAAATAAGTGAAAATGAATGCTAGTATATAAAAAATATGAAACCAGTCAGGATACAATGAGTGAAGAATAATTTGATTCACCAAATAACTCATGCATTCATTAGCACCCAAGAGTATTTCAGGTGCGATGAAGAAAAATGTTAGCAATATAAAATTCACAAGAAAAACCAGGAACTAACTATTTTGAAAAGAATCTATCAGACATGATTCCTTCGGCTAAAGATAGTATTTGAAATGATCAACATTGCAGTTCCATGCTTCTATGAGAGATAGACACTCCAAACTTGAGTTAAGTACAAGATACTTGCATGGAGTTGAATCAACTGAAACATAATTGAATCTGATCATACATCAAATCTTGAAAGTCTGAAAGACTAGATATGAAATACCAAAAATCTTTTAAGAAGGAATTTACATCCAACAAAACCATGCAAAGAAAATAATTTGCAAGAAAAATCATATCTGAATTAGTTCGAGGATCTTACCAGACTCACGAGATCTTAACATAACCATCAACAGAAGTTGAAGTGCCTCAACTTCCTAACAAGTCCCAGAACTTTCAAGAATTGTAGAATCACAACTTGAATATTCAACCAGATCATGTATGGTGTAAGGATAGCTACTTCAATTGATTTCAATAAGACCACTACTAACCAGATGGAAGCCATCTCCATCACTGCTTTGATCATATTTTACAACTTCAACAACCAGATTACTCAAGTCAAAATATTCTTCTGATCACAAAACTAGAGATGTATGAATCGAAGAAATTTCATGAGAAAGCCAATTTGAAGAGTTGTCTTCATGCAAAAAAAGAGATGATGAGGGATGGAAAGGATACTCAATGATTTAATTGTTTCCTTTTTCATCATGGATAACCTCACTAGCTTGTTTCAATTGAGAAGTTAACTCATCAGATGAAGAAATTAAAGATCATGGAGTATCTTCATCGTGGGTTGATGCATTACAAACGATAGAACACAAGGGATAGTGATATGAAGAGGAAGTTTCCATAAGAACATATTCTTTGACAGAATCATATTCTAGATCTAAATCTTTCAAATCAAAATATTCTCAAGAAATTGAAAGATTAGTTGGTGCACTTGGGCATTCATCATCACATAAATCAACAGAGTCATCATCATCAGAATGATTGTTTCCAAATACTATATATTGATTAATCAAATTAACTTCATTCGGTTGACCACCGAGATTAAAAAATTGAAAATATTCCAAGAATGAAGGAACAACATCTTGACATAGATGGTTTTGAAAAATTGAAGAGAGATCAAAAGTCTCTTCAGATTTATGCTCCTCTACCTATGTAATATGACCATCTTGCACTTGATCGTAATTTTCACCATCAACTTGAAAATCAAGAGAGTGTGAAGAACTAGTTGGTGAAGCAGATTGATCAAGTGGATCAAGGTACAAAGAGTCATGGCATGTAGGTGATAGAGGATGACATATGTCCCTTGTAGAAGTAATATTTTTAGTGGAACCATATTCAAGATTGAGGTTAAGAATGCTAATACAATCTTCATGAATGGAAGGATTAGTCTTCACCCTAATCTCCATGAACCATTCCAAGGTTTCCTCGATAAGATCTGAATCATCAGAGGTGGATGAAGGTTGAAGAGAAGGATCAACAATTTGATTTTCATATTTTCTGATTTAAATAGGTGTTGGGTTGTATTAATCACTATTGAATGACTAAAACAATACACATAAATTATCAATCTAGGGACGTATTTTATTTCAATGACACTTGCACTGTCTGTGCCGATACACCCAACCAGAAGCAATTCCAAATAAAATCAATCATTGCTGAAGTAAATGATGAAAGTAAATTACTCATGCAAAAATAAAATGATCTACAAGACTATAATCACACTTCAATTAATTTGTTCGAGCGAGCCACACAACAATTATCCAGCTGGTGTCTCTAATCTCCTATGTGTAACAACATACAAAATATTGAAATTGAAGCAGATATATTCACAGCTGAAACAACAACAGCATCACCTCTACTGATACATAAATCAAAATACAAACACATATACACAACTACCTTAATCATTGCAATCCCTGATAAAGAGGAGGGCCCTTCCTCCCTAGCAGGGCACAGGTAGAGAAAGAACTTAACGAAAACTAAATTGAATAACGCATGTAACAACAATAACATGATAATCTGTATTAATATGAGAAAAATTACGGAACCAAAATAATGTTGTTCTTCGCTAACCTTTCGACCTCAAGGGCCGAGAACTATATAGTGGTTACATCTCAAAAAAAACAAGGGATAGATCAGTCATGAGAATCTTATGATTATCATGTTGGTCAAAATAGAATACATATGGTTACAACCACTTCTTAATAAAATTATAACTGGAAAATTATAGATTACAATCAAAACTGCCCATAGGCTGTTATCCAAAAATACAATGCTTAATAACTTCTACAGCTATCACGATAAACCATAGCTATAGTGTAACAGCTATAGGACATGTCAGCAACAGGAGTTGACGAGATCCAGTCAGTGGTACAACTATAAGAACACTTTGCCCGTGGGTCTGTAATAGCAAAGTGTAACAGCATCATGGTGTAAAAAGTTTGTTGTAATAGCACACCCTTAAATGCTCCTGTATGCCTCGTGCTCGGTATCTAGAAAGGCAACACAAAGACCATAGATCTTCTCCAAACATTCATCCTCAATTAGTCATAAAAAAAGGCACGATATATCATAATAATTGATGAAATGGAAGAGTAATGAAAATAAGGTGAAACAACACAAGTTAAGATAGAAAGGTAGGGAAAAGTGGAAAATATAGTTCCATTGGTTATAGTCATGAGGCAAAATAGGGAAAAAAAATGTAGGAAAAGTGCGCAAAACTGGCACCCAACATCTCCTCCCAACTGAAGCACTTGCATGTCCTCATGCAAACTCATCTCTCATGGGATTATCTCTGGTGCAGGTTGGTGAGATCATAAGCGCCAGCTATATCTTTGTCTACAGATCTCTACCCCTGATTGGCCATCAGCTGCCTTACCCAGGACTCAGATTCATACTTGCCAAATTCATAATTACTCTGATAATCCTCAATTGGAAGCTAGATCAAAGGAAAATTGAATCTCAATCCGAGCCACAAAGCACCAAGGGATTTTACTATCTGTGGATACGCTTGTACATGTGTAACAGCCACCATGAAATTCTGGAATGCAAATGGGTCCCCCTTCAGTAGCTCAGCACTGCTGGCTTCTGTGTATTTCAAGCACCTAGTCAAGGCTCGACTCTTCATCATTGAGAACTGATTGAGGGAGAAGTTCACAATCCTTCTTCTGTTAGTGGCAGCAGGTTCCTTTATCCTAGGAGTACTCAACATTCTCCTAAATTCTCACCTTAACTCGATGGCCCTTCCTTGTTTTGCTCAGATCCATAATGCCATCTTTTCTTCATTAGCATCCATATATTTGATGGCCAAATGCCACTCAATATGATTCTTCATGAAGGACACAAAAGCTCGCAACTGCAAATCCCCCATATAGGAGAATATTGTCACAACCATTTGCATACTCACATGCTCACAAATGATATTGTGTAAGAATAACTCACACATCAGGCTTTGTTCGTCAAAATCGGAGGCACAGAAAACATCTAAAAATGTGCAAGTGGAAGAACATAAATAGGGTCTATCCTCCATAACAGCTTTCATCTGGAATAGGAAGTAACGTACCCATAGAAAAATATGATATGATGGGGAAGGCCACTTGCACCCCAACAAATTGAGGGCGAGATCATGAATTTTTTGCTTATCTATGGTAAGATCTCAAACCTAGTGCTGTAACAGCATCAATTGTTCCTCCTACTTCTTTAAATCTTCCTTCTTCTTATAATTCTCCCATCCTTTCTTCAATTATTCTTTCATCCATCTTTCATGTAGGGATTCTATCTCCCTCTGATGTTCTTTCAGCGAAATTTTCCCCTCCTGAAGGGAGATTGCTTCTTATTTCCACTTCTGTAATTCAGAAATTAACAATATTTTCTCAGAACTCCATCCCGAGATGCGACTCGATGTTCTTCTACATTCAATATCAGCATCAATAATGGGTGTAACAGCCTCTGTTGAATGGGGTTGTTCCGCCTCTTTTGTTGGTTCTTGAGTAACAGCAGCTTCCTTGGTGGGTTCTTGTGTATCAGCCCCTTTGTTTCCACCTAGAGTAGCCTTTTTATCCATTGTTGTTTCTTCTACAATAGCAGTGGCCTCCACAGGTTCACGTGTATCGGCGTCTAGGTCAATTATTATAGGGGGCTCTGCTTTAACTCCTGGTTCTTGTGTAATAGCAGTATCCTTAGCAGGTTCTTCTGTAACAGCCTCCTGTCGTTCTATTTCTACTTTCTGGCTGTAGGCAAAGGTTCTATGGATATGCTAACTTTCACCCTCTATTTTGGCCGTCTATCCCCAATTGGTTCATTAGTAGTTTCTTTCCCAATTTTGACTTTGGCAGGTCGATTCTGGGTTTCCACTTCTGCCTGACTTCCTCTAGAATTCGTGGTCTATTTCCCCCAGCTTGTCCTCAGCCTCTTTCGGTTGAATTCTTCCCATGTATTTCCTTGCTAGCCTAGGGAATTCAGCATGATCAATTTGATGATTTTGTGATTGGTCACATAAGGTTCTGGGTGTGTTGTTGTCTTTACTACCGCTGCCATATGCTTGATGTTCCCTTATAATTAGAATGGAATATTAATCTTTTGTTGGTGCCGAAGGTGATTAAGTAGAGGGAAGTGATAGTTAAACACTATCGTATATCTTCCCTCAAAAATGATATATTTGATTAAATCCAAGGCGACATCTGCCCATGCCTGAGGGAGTGACAACCTGTGAATTCTTCTCCCTTTCTTCTCCAGTTTTTCTTCTCCTTATAGGAGGTCTTCTTTCAAGGAGGGGTCATTGATTTTTATGTTAAACCACCTCCGTCCCTCTACTAGAAATGTAGTTACTCGGGAAACCTCTTTAGTCACCTCAACTTGCAGGCCCCTAACTCGGGTCTGATTGTTGTTCAAATTCTGAGCGAATTCGATTTCCACTGCCTCGTCTGAGCCTTCTAGCTTCTGGAAATACTCAATCCATCTGACGTCTCTAAATATATGGTAGGCTTCGAGACAATTCTGCAAGGCGTCCATAGAATCTGGCTCATGCCTTATCACTTCTCCACCCATCTTGTTGTTGTTTATGAATTCGCTTCTTATTGCTCAACACACTGTAATATCACTGCATTGCTCACTTCTTCTCAGCGTCTCTGCTTATCACAATTGACAAGTTTGCAATGAGGATACAGGGCTTCAGTCGAGGAGGTTGATGGGGGATACAAGGCTTCAATCGAGGAAGTTGATGGGAGGTGACAGGTTTTAAAGATTACCGAATCGTACCTCACACCACTCTTCATAAATGTCTCGTTATGTAAAGTAATGGGTTCTAAGTACACACGCTCTTTCCAACCAGATTTAGCCATCATTGGCAATTGTGATATTAATTGGGTGCATGCAAATTTGATAGAGGTTTATGAATATGGATTTTTTCAATGATTTCAATATATATCCCCTTCCCCGCCTTAATGGTGACGCTGCCCACGACCGTCACAGGAATATCATTACTTTTGCCAATAATCACTAAATCATAAATGATGACGTTACCTTTTGAATGACACACCTGAGGCAACATGGAGGAAGATTTCAAATTGGCGGTGTACAGCTTCCAGTGCTCGTGTTATTGCATTTTGCTGGCACAATTATTGTTGTTATGGGATGAGACATGAGAAACCATGTTCATGGCTGTCAGTGGTTACATGTGTAACATCCAAGACAATCTTTAGATTATTCTTCAAAAAAACATAATAATTAGGAGAAATTGGTACAAAAATAAAATCAAATGAATACCATCATCTTAGAAAATGGATCAGGAAGGAAAGATGATGTTTCGGGAAGAAAAATATGGGTGTAACAGCCGCCACAAGAGTGGTTTTCAGCTATTACAAACTGTCTGACTGCGCCCCGAAAAGAGGTTTTCACAATTAGATTTATTATTTTTGTTTTGTTATATATATATATATATATATATTAACAGGTGTAACAGCTTCCGCAAGGGTGGTTTTCAGCTGCTGCACTTATTGGAATTTCAAATTTCAGGCTGCACAGGAGAATGTTCCCTTGCTATTGTAACATGAAGATCGGAGTCTGTGAAAATGTTAACAAATGATTCCTTCGAAGCAGGTTGATGATATAACCTTAGACGGTGCCCATTAACCAGTAACGGTGTCTTGGCACTGTCGATGGTGACCAATTGTACAGTCCCATTGTCAAAGACTGTGTCCACTTCGTAAGGACCTAACCATCTGGTGCAGAGCTTGCCTTTGAAATCCTTGAACCTTGAATCATACAAAAGAGCCCAATTTCCTTTCTGGAACTTTTTATTCTTAATAAACCCATCATGCCATATAGCTCTTTGCTGCTGAATGATCTCTATCTATTGAATAGCAGCCAGCCGTTTCTCTTCCAACTCATTGAGCTAGTTCAATATTTGTGTATGTGCTGTAATTAAGTCTAGATCGACCTGCAATGTTGTTCTTAATGTCTTTATTTCAAACTCTATGGGGAATACAAGATTCTTACCATACACCAGTTCATATGGTGAAAATCCTGTAGTATTTCTCCATGTTTTCCTATAAACCCACAGTACCTCTGGAAGTTTCTCGGTCCAGTTTCTTCAATGGTTGGCTATTGTCTTTGTTAATATTCCCTCAATGACTTTATTGGTGCTTTCCACTTGAATATTTTCTTGTGGGTGATATGGTGAAGTGATTCTGTGATGAATTCCATACTTTTCAACCAGCTTCTTGATCAAATTAAATGTGAAATGAGGCCCCCCATCTGTCACTGTCTCTCTGGGTATCCCAAAGAAAACAAAAATATCTTTAAACAGGAAGTCTGAAACAACCTGCTCTGTTGCTCTAATTAGTGCCTTTGCTTCAACCCACTTTGTGACATAATTGGTGCAGACCAATATGTATAATTTCTTCTGCGATGAAGGATCAATTGGCCCCACAAAGTCTAGGGCCCATTTATCAAATGGTTCTATCACTATCTGAGGCTATAATGGCATCTCATCTAATTTCAAAGGATGGCCCATCCTTTGGCAGCTATCACATCCTTTCAAAATTTTCTTGGAATATTGGAATATATTTGGCCAGTAGTACCCTATTGAGAATATTTTATATCATGTCCTTTTGTCAACAAAGTGCCCTCCACAGGGTTCCTCATGACAAGCCTTCAAGATCTCAAATACCTCATCTTCTCTAAGACATCACCTAATCTGAAAATCTAGCCCGGTGTGATAGAGATTACCTTCTATCCAGGAGTAGATATCACTCTGTTGTATAATATTCCTTATTTCCTTAGACGACAATTGGTGTGGGAATTTTCCGGAAGCAAGGTAATTGGCTATATCTGCATACCATGGTGAGTGAGTAGAGATGGAAAAAATATATTCATCTGGAAAAGAATCCTCAGTGGAAGTGCGGTCATCACTTATAGTTAATCTCGAAAGAAAATTAGCAACTACATTATCTTTTCGGGTTTTATCTAGAATATTAATATAAAATTCTTGTAACAACAATAACCATCGTGTAACTCTACCATTAGTAATAGGTTTTTTCATCAAAAATTGAATTGCAGCATGTTCAGTGTGTACAAATACTTGATACCTGGTGATGTAGTGCCGAAATTCTTTGATAGCATGCACTACTGCTAGGAATTTCTTCTCAGTAATAGTGTAGTTGAGTTCTGTTTCAGTTAAGTTCTTACTAATGTAATAAATGGCGTAAGGTTTCTTCTCCTCCATCTACCCAAAACAACACCCACAGCTATGTCATATGCGTCCGTAGCAATATGAAATGTTAATTCCCAGTTTGGTCCTCGTAAAATAGGTGCTACTGTTACACAGTTTTTTAACTTTAGGAAGGTTTTCTCACACTTTCCTGTCCACACAAATTCCGCCTCTTTCATGAGTAATGAAAACAGAGGAGATGCAATCTTTGAAAATTTCGCTATAAATCTCCGATAGTATCCTGCACGTCCCAAAAAACTATGTACCTCTTTTGGAGTCTTAGGGGTCGCGACTTTTGAGATTACCTCAATTTTTTTAGGATCTACCTTGATTCCATCTGCCAAAATTAAATTTCCCAGCACAATTCCATCGGTCATCATCGTGTGGCATTTCTCCATGCTCATAGCAACATTAGTTTGTTCACAACGTTCTAATACTTTTTCCAAGTTAGCTAATGATGTCTCAAAGGCATACCCGTAAGGTGTAAAATCATCCATAAAGATTTCAAGGCAGTCATACAAAATATCAGAAAAAATACCCAATATTTCCCTCTAAAAGGTTTGTTGGTGCATTATAGAGGCCAAAAGGAAGGACTCTGTATGAACAAGTACCCCATGGGAAATTGAAGGTTGTCTTTTCTTGGGCTTCCAGGGCAATCTTTATTTGATTATAGCCACTAAACCCATCTAGGAATGAAAATAATTTTTTCCCATAGAGATTATCCAAGACCTGAACAATGAATGGTAAAGGAAAATGGTCCTTTTGAGTGGCTTGGTTAAGCTCTCTATAATCAACATAGACTCTCCATTTGTCGTTCTTTTTCAGAACTATGAAAAGCGGAGACACCCATTGGCTCTCAGAAATGGGGTAGATGAAATTATCATTAAGGAGTTTCTGCAATTATTCTTTCACTATCTCCTTAAGTACGGGGTTCATTCGGGACTGCAGGTGTCTAACTGGTTTACAGTCCTCTTTAAGGTAAATGAGGTGAGTGCACAGGCCAGGATGGATTCCTTTCATGTCCATATAGTCCCATGCAAACGCATTTTTTTATTTCTGTAACAACTGTATCAGCAATCTTTTTTGTTTAGCAGTCAAGTTAGGATTGATGTTCAAACATTTCCCAGGTTCAATTTCAACAGGGTTGTTGATAGTATCTGGATTTGTTTTCAAATGTTCAATAATTGCATCATCTACCTCATCTTATTCCCCTAGATCTCTAACAAAGGAAACAAAGAGTGAATTACTAATAAAATCATTAATGATATCATCCTCTGTTTCATCCTTAAAGTATTGTGCTTTTCCAAGCGTGAGAAGAGGTAGGTAAAGATCAGATTCAGGTGCAAATTCATCCCACCAGGTGTTAGCCCCCCATGAATTTTTTGACAAGCAAACAGGTGGCTAAATTGTTTTTTAGCCTTCAAGGGATACATTTCCTATTAAAATCTCTCATCCTTGAAGCCTCTTTGTGTCCATTGCCTTTTAAAATATCTTCACTATTGTTTCCATCCAAAAAGCCTCACTACCTGTGAAAAACTATGCTCAGAAAGACCTCCATTTTCCCCTTGTATCACTGCAAATCTTCTCATTATGAACCTTTTTTCCCATTGTTAAAATTTCCCCTTTGACTCCAAAAATCTCTCCTAAGACTTCCAAACCATCTAATTCCTCCATTTAAACCAAGTGAAATCCCTTCATCTGGCTTTAAAACCCCTTTATTCTCCTACCGGAACCCTTGTTTAGCCTTGAAAATGCTATTTTTTGAGCTAAAAAACCCATTTTATTATAAGAAAGGCTTAGCCCCTTTCCGTCCAGCCCCTAACCACTTCCCCCCATGAGCCCGAGCGCTAAGACCAAGCGCTAGTCCATAAGGCGCTTATCACATCGAGGAATCAAAGCGAAACACTCTTTTCCTTTGTAAACCATAAAAGTTTCGATGCGAGAGTGTTAAGTCTGTCGGCCTTTTGAAGCAATCTCCATCGTCGATATGGAAATATCTAACGGCCCGCGCCCATTCCATCGCGCCCTAATCACACTCCGCTGTAACCTTCCGATGGCCATCTCCACCGTCGATCCACCATTTAATCTGATGACCACCGCAGCACTGCCTCCATCGCCAATTAGAAGATTTTAAATGTGCCACCCTCTGCCTCCCCCGATTGCAATCCTCCGATCCAATCGTGACCATCCGTTCAAATGAAATCTACAGCTCAGATTCCTCCTGACCACTAACCAACCCCTCCACTATTTCTCTCCCTCGGCCGATCTTAGCCATCTATCGCACTGATCGGATGGTCCACAATCAAACCGTCGTCCGTTGGCCCCCACTTTACTGACCCTGCACGTTCCTCATATCGCGCTCCTCCATCACCGTCAAATCTCGTGAACCCAGATCCAACGGCCCACAGCAATATCGCGCAGTTTCCGCATCCGAAGTTTAATGTCTGAAAGTTACGCGATATGGGTTGTTTCATGAAGCCACGTGTTAGTCGGGGACACATATCACATTCAAAAAGCGAAAACAACCTTCCAGCCTTTTTGCCACGTGAAAACAACGGTTTTGATCCCGAAAACCACTTCCCCACTTTATTGCCCGAAATTCTATTAACAGATCCCGACCGTTGATCTGTTCAGATCAACGGCTCTCAGTTCATCTCTCATTCCCTTCACAGTTTCTCATCATGCGACCCCAGCATTGCATCGGATCATCGCCACCATCGATTTCCTCCTGAGATCTGACGGTCCTAATTGAATCGCCCTCCGCCCATGACCGGGTCCCACCATATCAGCCCATTTCATATGTTTTCATTGCATTTTCGCCCATTCCCTTTGTATTTCATTCAAAGGTTGAATTTTTATGTTTTGCATTAAACGTTATATCATTCCGCCCAAACATTAAAACTTTAATGTTTTACATTAAAAATTTAATTTTTTACATTAAAATTTTAATGTTTTACATTAAAGTTAATTTCATTTCACCCAACCTTCATAAGTCGTTCCATTAATTGATCCCCACCATTGATCGCCGCCACTCCATCTGATCGAACGGTCCACGTGCATTTCTCCACCAAACCTCCATCAGCTGCATTCTCCACCGTGACACCACATTTTTCACCAATTTTCCACTGCATCCATCCGCCCCCATGCATGGATTTCTCAACATGGTTCATAGTGACACAGAGAACAAGGAAGACTAATTTCAAGAGCTAGATATTGCAGAGGAATGTTTGGGAAGGTGCTAAAAAAAATATTTCATCAAAGCATAGGTTTTAACTCTGTAAAACCTCTCCAGCATCATTAAAGCTCAAATTCACAGACAGAGACAGTCACGAAGTGGCAAAGAGTATCAGTGGATAATCAGAGAGTTTAATGCCTGTAATTGAAGATTTTAAGCTCTGATTCAATGTTTAAAAGGAAAATGTACCAGATTGAAGACCTCATGATTAATACAGAAGGCCTAAAAAGGCCTAACGCATAGAAAACAATATCATCAGTGTTTCACATCAGCAGAAGTTTCCTCCCAAGAAAGGACACAGTACCCATACTGTCTTTATTCTACATCGTGTTCCTGAGAATATTTCCACCCTGACAGCAGTCCTAATGCTACCAGAGAATTTGCTACACAGTATGGCAGACCTGAAGTCATTTATCCGCCTTTTTTGTTTATTCACCGGAGTACTGCAGAGTACTACATCCGAAGTACATCAAAGACATACCTGGAGTAAATTTCAGCCTGTCGAAGACCACTCTTGCACACAAAGAGTACTGAATATTAATGCATAGATATTAAAGATAGAATGGGCCTCGAGCCCTCATCTGCTACTTCTGTTTTAATGTTTCATTTAGTGTTTCACCTACCTCCTCTGCCTCTCTTTCAGATATAAAACTCATGAGAAAACATTGTTGTGGGTTGTTGATCGGATATCTATGAATTGTAAGTTGTTTCTCTTGAGATATAGTTCTCTATGTAAAGTTGTAAGATAGGTTGAGGAAGATGTTTTCAGACTGAATATCAAGCTGTTGGACAATGTTGTACTTGACTGGTGCTACTCTTTAATATGACAAGCAAATTTCTTTGGATCCTGATTTAAAGGAGCGGTGATGTTTTCTTACTTTGTCCCTGTTTTCCTTCTGTAATTCATTACATTTCACTTCTTTGGTACGCATCAGAAATCTGGCTTAGGATATACCCTTGCATGGTACCCTATGCTTTTTCTCTCCCTACCTTTGATGTTTTCTGCTGATTGTGTTATCTAAGAACTGATTTAGGATAATTTAACTAGTGTAGTAGCTGTCATTCACTGCTAGCTGATGTATGAATTAATGAATCTATTCTTAGATGTTCTTGTTGGGTTTTAATTGAATGAATTGGGATACTGGGAGTTTATAATGTTGATTCTGTCTCACTAGAGTCTTTTTCAATTGATTGAACCTTTCTAAGTTCCCTTAAGTAAGAGCGGAACCGTGACCGAGAAAACAGTAAAGGTGGTTTGTGGTTTCTATCGCACCACCTTCGATGGGAAAGCAGTTTTCAAGAGGTTTGGGAGCGATTCCATAGAACGTGTGACACGCGTCCTTGTACGACTCCACAAAACCGCTTTTCACTGCCCGCCATCGCGCGTTATTGCTCGACCCAGTATGCCCAGCGATATTGATAAGCACCGTTGATTTAGGAAGGGGTCATCGGACGGTGTTCATTTGTTATAGATGTGCGAAAGTTACCCAAGGTACGGCACGCCATCGCGCGTTATCATCCGTGCATCATCAACGAACGATATCTGTCGGATCATCTGATGCCGAGCGATGTGTTCTCCGCCGTCGGATGGAAACGATCGTAAGCGATGGGCCCTATTTTTTTAAATTATATTGATTGGGCCGTCAATTATGTATGTGGGGCCGGAACCAAAGGTCTATTTAAAAGCCTTTTGATAAAAGCGCTGGTTATTACTATAAAGTTCTATTATATATTTAATTTCCAAAGGTTGTGAATAATATTTATTATCAAATTCCACGAATTTGATAAATAAAAGAAAGGAAACCATCAACGGCACGTTATTGGTACTTTACCTTGGCTATAGTATTATTTGGCGGAGATAGAGATTACCTTTGGGAAAATTCGAGCATGGAACAACAAAGATCAGGATTTCAATTTGGATTGGTTCAACTTTTAATAATACCATTAGCAATTGAATGGTTTTGACCCATGGTTTCAATAAAGGCAAAAACTATATAAGGTGATGTGAATCATAGTACGAGGTGTGCATGCAGAGGCATTGTAAATAAAAATCTCTTTATGAGATCTGCATGATCGAACTCTGTTGTATGATAACGCTGAATCCATGATGCACCTATGGAGTTGATCGAGGAAATGAAAAAGCTCTAGGAAGATCAGCAAAGAAATAATAAATATTGGATGCAAGTCTGATGAAGAAATTGAAGAAATTCGGTGGATCTGAGGGTTGAAGTCTTCTGCATAGAAGTGGAAGCTTTCTACCAGTTCAAGCTGGTGTTAAATCAAGGGGTCGAATTTCCCTTCCAGGAGAGGCTGGAGAATGAGAGAAGGTTGAAGCCTTCTGCAGGTTGGTGCCTGCGTGCTGGTATGAGTCTGCGCCAGCACAAAATTGTAAGATGTTTTCTTTATAATAAATATTGAAGACTGAGACGACAGCAGCAGTGGTTTTCTCCCAAATTGGGTTTCCACCTTAAATAATGGTGTTCATATGTGTTCCTTTTGTGTAATGGCTTATTCTATTATTTCTTTTCACATGTTTACTAAAAGAATGAT
>JAXQQM020059838.1:0-43685 GCA_034641835.2 Pinus albicaulis | reverse complement strand
TATACTGTAATGAGGGATGGTTTCAAGGCAGGGATTGGTAACTTGAAATCTATAGGTGGGTTTTTTCTGTTTGATACCTACTATGATTTATGAGGGCTAAAAACTGTGAAAGTCTCAAGTGTGGTCTTTCATTTCCATTGCTGAGTCGATTCCTCTTTGCTAACAGTCATTCAATTTAAGAGAACCAATATTCATGTCAGTTGTTGTTAACTCAGAGGTATTCCAAAGTGATTTTCAAATATTTGCTTCATGGATCTGATTTAAATGGAATGAACTGCTTGTTGAGGAAATTCTATAACTATATTATAACAAGAACCTATATAAATGCAAGTCTTGTAATAAAGGTAGTCAAATCGACAATAGTTGATTGACATGAATAATGGATTCTAACACAAAATTAACAGGATCAAACATTTTCCAGCAGGAGCTATTGATAATATTTATACAGGTTCAAAGTTTATTCCCTAGAGTGGTCTAACTAACAAACACAAGTTGCCTTAGCCAATGATTAGGTTCAAATCAGGATGCACAAAAGAGGTATGTTATGCCTATATGTTCCTGATGAAGGAGAGTTGCCCACTCCCAAGGATTCTTGGATAACTCCAAGGGAGGGGCAGATAAAGATCAATTTCAATGGGATAACGAAAGAAAACCACAGGAAGCATGTTGTGGGAAAGACTTCCTTCTGGATCACAAGGGTCACTTCACAAAAATCTCAATGAAAGGATTAGGGGGTTATACAAATAAGCAGGACAAAGTCAATTCCTTGATTGTAGAGATAAGAGATTACAAATGCTTGGTTTCCAAGATATTTCAGTAAAAGGGGACTCTTAGATAATCATAAACACTAGAAAAGCAAGGATTATCCCAAAAACTGGGAGCTTTTCAAACAACTAAAATGGTTAAAACATGTCACCTAGTCATTCATAATATTGAATTTTATCATATTAGAAGCACTATCATAAGAGTAACAGATTGTGTGGAAAATCAGGCACTCAGGTTGGAAGAAAGAGATCTGAGAGTGTTTAAAACTCCAAAGAGTAAGAAGGAAAAAATTTGGGAGGGAGTTTTATAGATCTTAGGAGAGAATCTGAATCAAAACAGTTTGACTCATAGAAAATAAGAAGGAAATGAGGAATGCTCACCTTTGCCTTGACTTGTTTTGATAACCTTAGCATCCCCTTGGAAATATGAAATATTATCTTGACCCCCTTGAAAGAGTGCTAGCTTTGAAATGAAACACAATTGCAATAATCATTAAGGTGGCACAAGGTTTGGCCCAAATATAAGGATATGGAGCATTAACGAGTCCACATGTATCATTGATTGTACCAAATTGGAATTAAACATAATAGGAGAATGAAGTCATAGCGCCAACATTCCATCAGCTATTTCTTGCACTCTATATTTCTGCACCAATATTTACACCACATCTAGCCCACAAAATTTGGGATTTATGTGAGATTATTGTGAGATTGAGTAGAATCTTGGTGACATGAATGGAAAGCTTAACGAGAAGTAAACAGACTAGTCTAAATTCACAATCTTTGAGGAAGGATGTGTGTGAGCTGCTGGAAAGTTGTTGCAAGTGCATAGTTCTCAAGCTTCCAACTTGTTGATAAAATCTAGGGGCTTGACATTTACCAAGGGAGTGGGTTCTGTAATTTTGTAACTATTTAAATTATTAAAGGAGTTTCTAGAGAGAATTAGTTGAGTGAAAATATACATTGTTAAGGCATGACATATTGTAGGAGATAAATATTGGCAAGATCTTAGGGTCAATTGTAGCAATATTATAGGATCCAAACCGAAATAGTTATCATTTCTGATGCAGGAGCATCAAGGCCAATTTTCATTTTAGTTATGTAATAAAGGGGGGTGTGACATTTTAATTGTTTTATTTATTAATTGTTATTTTTTTAAATAAATGAGGAGAGAAATTATAAATGTGAGGATTTTTAAATATTCTTTTATTAATTAAAAGGATATGAAAGAAATTAGAATTAGCTAGCAAATTTATGGAGTAGGAATTCTATGTACGGGACTTTGTTGAGTCCACACCTAAAATTAATCTAAATTAGATTTAGTTGAGGATTAGGTGGAGAGATTTTTGGAATGAATTAAATTCATTATTTATGTATAAATATGAGTGGTTTTGTGAGGAGAAAACACTCTTGAATAGTTGAAGAGTTGAGATAGCTGAGAGTGGAGTGAGTGAGGAGTGGTTTAAAGGGCCAAAAGAGAAGAGGCCACCCAATGTAATATTTGGCCAGAGAATTTTGATATGGTTATATGTAGTTGATTTGAATGGCTCTTTTTGCCTTCATGTGAATTTAAGTTAAATGTTTTTCACGATTTTACTATAGAAAATTTGAGCATTTTCATAGTTTAGTGAAGCAGTTGTATTCTTATATGCGGGATCTGATTTCAAGCGGAATTTTTGCATTATTTTGGTATCAGAGTAGGGAAAGCTGCCTTTTTGAATTTTCAATTATGTATGTTGTATATGGGTTTTGATTTCAGGAATGAACTTGTATGCTCGTTATGCAACCAGACGTGTAGTGTTTTCCGGATTGAAGGGCACACTTGCAAGAGGGCGTTTGATATGGGAGATTGCAGTAGATACAGTGTACAAGTGAACATGTTTGGAAGGGATACAGTCTCCCACCACTCGTGTTGTGAATAAAGATGGAGTTCTGAGTTGCCGAGATCTGCGTAAGTCCAAAGCAATTGAATGTTTGCGAAGATTTAAATTGTGGTTGAACAGTTTGAAGACTGGTCTTTTATCGTGAAGCAGAACCAATGGCCTGTTGGATACATGTTATGAAAAGGCATAGGTTTTGATTGAAGCGCCCGAGCTTATTATGAAAAAATAGAACGCTGGAAGTATTGCACATTCGATGTTGTAAAAACAAGATCGAGGGTTGAAGTCGATTTGTATGAACTCTGTTTTAATGCAAAGTCAAAATCACAGTGTTGTATGCAAGTTTAATTGCGTTATTGATTTCAATGCATCTCATGTTGTAGTTGTACTAATTGTTGATATGATAAATGTGCAGTTCAAAGGAAATGCAAAATGGCCTTCAAACTAGAATTGCAGATGGGTAAAATCATGTGCAGAGGCTGAGCACTCAAATATCAATCGTAATGTATAGATGCGTTGGTTGGCATTGGTGTGTGAGACACAAAGAATGATACTAGACGTATGAAGGCATGAAGAATTTTTTGAGAACAGTCAAACTCTGCTGGTATGTTTGAACATAGAGTTCCAGCATAATGAACCTTGAGTCAAAGCGTTGGAGCATTAAAATTATAGAAACGCCAGAGGGAAACCTAAAGCGGAATCTTGGTCTATAAAGATCAATTCTATTCCTTTGTGAAATTGATTGATCAAATTGCATAAGTGGAGAATGGGTGCACTGTTTCAGATCAAGATTTAGAGATCATGTTTTGAGTTTTATTGTGGATTATATGCAGGCATTAGATGTCTTTGTAATGAATCAAATGTACCGAGTGGTATACAATCGAATGGAATTCGATTGGGCAGGAAGACCAAAGTCGTGGGTCGAAGGTATAGTTCTGAAATTGCAGATTGTAGAGGAACTGTAAGTGCATAAGGAAAGTTAAAGCGGTACATGAAAGGAATTAGAAGGCACAGCGGACTTATAGTAAATTCGATGAGTAAGTATATGTGTTCATGTAAAATTGATATATGTTATTTAAACGCTGTGTTTTGACATAAAAAAAGCCACAGGAGAACCAATTGTCCAGAACTGTAAGTTGATGTGTAAAGGTCGATCCAAGTCTAGACGCAGAAGAAATCGTGCTAGGAAGGAGCACTAGATTCATTGAGCCAATAATCTATTTATGCAAGCATTGGACGGTTCGAGGAATTGGGAATTGATTTACAGAATCAAATGGAAGCACAGAACCAGCAAAATTTAGAACCATGCGGAATGAACCATGTGTTAAGAAATCGAGGGAAAAATTGTGAAATAGACAGGAGTGAAATGAAACCAAACTCCATGAAGTCCTGGTCGAAGGCACAGTGGTTACAAGGTATGTGAAATTGGAGTTTATTGAATGGATATGCATTGGGTTCAGTGTTAATGTTGATGCATTTTATGCGATGGCTTATATTGTCAGTTGGTGAATATTGTTTAAGATGCATGGCCATAGAGCTATAGTTTGAGTTTTGAACAAAGATATATGTTGTTAACATTCAGATGGTGAGAGAATATTTATGATTGGTGAACCCATTTAAATTTTAATTAAAAGTGGTTGATAGTGCTAAGACGAAGCTACCAGATTTCATATTAGTTCAAGTCTTTTGGGAATTTGATTTTAAAATCAAATAATCATTCGAATATATGTGATGATTTTTTTCATATGGTTTTAACCATTATGATGAAAATAAGATTCCGCAAGGAGATGGTTTGGTTTGTAATAACCAGGAGATTGAAATTTGCTTCCGTATATGTTGAGATTGCCCAGATTGCTAGATTTTTGAGGTTGCATATTTATAATTATTTGGGCATTAAATTGACATGAATTTTTATATGCATACCGAGAGAGAGTATGCAGATTCTTCACAGGAAACTGTTTGCATTAAGATGAAAAACTTGTGAGCATAAAAGTATTGACGGTGATGAAGATGGTACAAAGGGATGGAAACCAGATGATTGAGTTTGCAGGAAGAAAGGTTTACTAATAACCTTAATAGGAGCATGAGGTATGATACTTCAGGAAGATATTTTTGAACATTAAAGATGGAATGGTTTATTTATTTTCACCTTAAATAAATCTTGGAACACTTGAATTGCAATTGACTAAAGACTTCAGTATCATGTGGAATGATAAGGAAATTTGATGATTTTTTTAAAGAATGTATTATGAAAGAAAGTGAAGATTGTATAACTTGAAACATCCATTGTCTTAGTTTTGGTTCGAGTCTTGAAGTGAAAACAGGTGTTAGAGTCAAATGAAAGCTTGGATAGTTTTGAATTGAGCTTGAGTATTTTCATCCAAGATGACAATTTGGTATAAGTCTAAGTTCAAAAAGTTGTAAGATAATTACAAAGTCTGAATATAATTGGGTGCATGATCGGCAGAGCCTGACACCCAAAGAATTGGTTATTGTAACACATGCATGCTAAGGTGTTTTTTGCAGCAAATTGTAGCCAGAAGGTTTTCAGGGATTGGTCCCAGGAAAAAGAAGAAGCCAAGCACAGGACGAGGAGTTTCATTTTTACGAATGAAAAGTACGAAGGATTGCGGGGAAGTGGCTTAAATGAAGTCCACACGTGAACAGATGCAGTTCACAAAGGAGGGGAAGATGACTATTAATATTCATTTCTAGAGATCTGATGAAGAGTATGAGTGGGAGAAGACTGAGATAATAATTCACCTTGAATTGTTAAAAGAGTTGTTGCAGGAAAATGTGAGGAACTAGACACATGGTTGGACCATGAGAAAGAAGGTGAAGTGGCAGAAGCTACACACAAAGAGGGAAAATCAGGTAAAAATACAGTTGATGGAGGAGATGAGGAATCTCGAGCAGATGCTAAGTTGTGAAGAACTCAGAAAGGCTGAGTTAAAAATGGATGTTTCCATTTGTGGCTCGGAACAGGGTGAAATTCTAGGTGAAGAGATCTGTGAGGAAGATATCATGAACTATTGGGATAGTTTAGAAGCATCTGAAGATGTGTTTGTAAGAGAAGCAGGTGAGGCTATGAAGCCTTGTAATTTTTCTCACAGTTTATGTATGTTTTCAAGATATGTGAAAGACGGTGAACAGTTTGATGGAACTGTCACAAAGGAGAATGAAACTCTTGAGGTAAAGTCTGGTAGAGAATTCCTTTCACAGAAGGAAAGTGTTGATTGGTTACAACAGGGAGAAATCATAGATAAATCCTTGTTTGGGGTAAGATAGCAAATCAAAGCTATTATGGAACAGGAACAAAGTGGAAATGCTGAAGGAAAATTCCAAGGAGGTAAACAAGTGTATTTGTTTAATGGGATTGCTGACAAAATTTTACAATGTAATGATGTTGAAACCAGGAAAATTCGGGAAGATTTCCAGAGGGAGAATGGAAGTAGTGATGAGACAGAAGGAAAATCTACAAAAGAACTAAATCAAATGAAGGATTCAGAATAGAAAAGAGATATTTCGACTGAAGCATTCAATGAGACCACAAGGTCTTATGTGTTTAAGACTAATGATTGGTGTGTGATTATAGGTACATCACAGAGTGTTGAAAAAACTTTGAATTTTTTTAAAGAGGAAGAGTTGAATCTAAAATATGTTCAGAATGATGCTGAGATAGCAAGATCTCAGAAAGAAATGAAGATAGAGGGGTCTTATGGAAATATTCAGTAGAATATTGAAGCGGGGGAAGAAGGACCATCTGATGATTGGTCAGCAGCAAGTGAAGGTATGGAAAGTTATGTAAAATTTCCAATTTCTACTCCAGTTGAGATTATTAAGTTATACAAGAAGTTAGATCTTCAGAGAAGAGAGTTGTAAAAGCAGAGGATCTATGTTCAGGAAAAGTTACTGAAAGATACAGAACATGGAAACATTTCTCAAATAGATGGTGTAGAGGAAGGATTAATTGATAGTCTCACAGAGGAATTAAATCAGCATACTGATGTGCTGGGGAATGAGGAATTTCAGAGCAACATACTGAAATGTTGCCAATAGTGGAAGGGGCACCGAAGCATTATGTTTTTTATTCTAAAAAATGTTTTTTGAGTACAGGTTTTATTGCCGATGCTGGAGGGAATATATTGGATCGAGAAATTGAACTAATAAGTAGGATAATGATGAAGATATCCTAGAATAGGCCAGCAGCAGCAAAACAAAGAAAAAGCAATAAGAAAAAGACAGCAAAAGATTGTGAAAGCATAGCCAGTGGGGCGATGCAACATAAAGTGTGGAGACCTAGAGAAGAACAACAGACAGAATCAGTGACAAGTGGGAAGTTGCAGCATAAGATATGGGATCCAAGTAGACATATATTCGAACACATGATCACACGATCATGATCAATTTCAACCTTGGGAGTCTGATGCAGGAGCATCAAGGCCAATTTTCATTTTTAATTAAGTAATAAAGGGGGGTGTGACATTTTAATTGTTTTATTTATTAATTGTTATTTTTTTAAATAAATGAGGAGAGAAATTATAAAGGTGAGGATTTTTTAAATATTCTTTTATTAATTAAAAGGATATGAGATAAATTTGAATTAGGTAGCAAATTTAGGGAGTAGGAATTCTATGTACGGGACTTTGTTGAGTCCACACCTAAAATTAAATTAAATTAGATTTAGTTGAGGATTAGGTGGAGAGATTTTTGGAATGAATTAAATTCATTATTTATGTATAAATATGAGTGGTTTTGTGAGGAGAAAACACACTTGAATAGTTGAAGAGTTGAGATAATTGAGAGTGGAGTGAGTGAGGAGTTGTTTAAACGGCCAAGAGCCAAGAGGCCATCCAATATAATATTTGGCCAGAGAATTTTGATATCGTTATATGTAGTTGATTTGAATGGCTCTTTTTTCCTTCATGTGAATTTAACTTAAATGTTTTTCATGATTTTATTATAGAAAATTTGAGCATTTCCATAGTTTAGTGAAGCAGTTGTATTCCTATAAGAGGGATTTGCTTTCAAGCAGAATTTCTGCATCAATTTCTAAGCTTTAATGAAGCATTCGTAAGATTATAACATTAGGGAGGTGGAGACAAGAATAGAAGTAGATAGTAAGTATGAGGGGAGATGCCAAGGCATAATGTGCCCATATTTTGTAATCAAGCCATGGAGCATCTATGTATTGAATTCAATATTTTTATATGCATTTGATTTTATGAAGGCCTCTTTTTATATGTTGATTATGGAATAAAACCTCTATTATCTGTGAGTAGCAATTTAATAGATGTGTGATGAGTTGCTCAGGAATTCATGGCATTCCTATAATGGTGAGTGAGTGCACAAAATCGGATAATTAGAATCAGTTATAGGAATTCCTATTCCTGTAGAAGGGGTTTGTAGTGCTAATTATATCATTCCCGTGGATAGTTTTTCTATTTTCTGCTTTGCCTTTGCTGGAAACACTGGTGGGCTCCCCATTGATGGAAATATCTAGCAGCAAGGGTACCGTGTAGTTTTTGACAATCTGACAAATCATGTAGGATTTAAAGATGGTTCATGCCTAGTCCAGGAGAGCTCTGCTTATTTGATTTTGAATTTTACTTCTATGGTCTACCCAACTTAATATTCTTTTATACCGTCCCCTGCTAAATCGTTCTCTGAATTGTTGGTCAACAATTTGAAATATATTCTCATGCCTGCAAGGCACTAAGGGATTAGGTTTTAGCTTGAGGGTGAGGAAATGAGGGAAGCAACTATAATGATGTTGATTGGGTTACAGACATTGATGGAAGAAATTTTATGACATATTATTTCTTTAATCTTTGTGGGGGGGAATCATTTGGTGTAGAAGACAATACTCTGTTGTTTGACAGGTTCTATAGGTAGAGTAAATGGCCTTGTACCAAGTTAGAAGGACTAGAAGCAACTCAAAAAATAGGTCCATTGATGCCTACTTTTATTCATAGTGTTGTACATATTCCATTAATTGTAACACAAAAAATTAGGCATTGTTAGTATGGCTAATTTTTTATCCTTGCTTGTAACATATTATGAAAGCAGACCAACAATTTCACAGATTCCAAACTCACAACATATCTGGAGGGAATGCTATTCCTTTACAGTTACATTCTTTGTTATAGGTTGTACCATTTCCTTCCTTGTAAGATGGTCTACAAGTTTTTCTAGGGGTTTCTATTCCTTTACATTTATATCATTTGTTATAGAGTGTACCATTTTCTGCCTCGTAAGATGGTCTACGAGTTATTATATGGGATCATTGAAACCTAAATCTAGAAAACTAATATATATTGATCAATAATCTCACACAAATATAATTATACTTTTCTCAAATTGAGGATGAAAAGTTATATAGGGAAACTTTAAAATTTATCCTTAATTGAATTGTAAACATTGATACTACAACCTACTATTAAAATGAAAGAAACTAGTCAACGAAGAATGAGATAGCAAAAGAGTTATACATACACTGTCAAGACTCAAGAGGATCACTCTCTCAAGAAACAATCTTTGGTAGGCACAAAAATGAAAAGGATGTAACTACAATTCGATCTGCAGTAATGTGTGGGATAGCTGGATGCCCCCCTTTTCCTTCTATAAAAACCTCAAAAATGCATGACCCTTCCAAAATTGGCCCTGGGCTTTGATGCTATAGTCCCAGTTGACTGAATAGGTGTAAAATGAATTTCAAATCTGGCTTCTTCATCTCCAAGTACACCTTCACAAATCACGTGAGTAGTACCTCCACCTCCTTTTTTGGTAGGTTGAAAAATAAGTCTTACAGTGCCATTCAAAAGTTCATGGTAAAGTAAAGAAAGATTTACATTAGTGAAATGGGCAGTTGTATTACCCAAAAACCCATATGAAATAAAATAATACAAAACTACAACCAAATAAATTTAAAATATATTGAAGAATATCAAGCATCAAATAAAGTAGGTCCAATAAATGAATTATAGTAAATCTATGGCCATAATGAAAAGTGTATAGTCTAGGTAAAATTTAAACTCAAGTAAGAAAAAAAATTTGAATCCATCTGAACGTGTATCATCCTTCAGTTTAAAGTTTGAACTAATTATCACTTGCATCTGGTGCATCACATTAACATATAGAGGCATGCTAAGCACTTGAGATTTATCTTTTTTTTTATGAAGCAATTTGGCAGCTCCAAGAAGAACATGTGTATCTTTCCCACAAACATTTATTTTTCCAATATTCACACACTTGTGCTCCCTATCCACAAGCTCCTTCACATCGTACATCAAGTCACTGCATTATTCAAGTCCAATGACCCAAGAAGGAACAAACAATAGTGAAAAAATAAACACGACTTTGATAAATGAAAAATAGTGAAACTAAACATAATTCAAACATTGCACTCATTTGGTTGTGGGATGGAGGAATTTCTATTCCTCTATAATTATCACACAAGGTTGCCTCAAGCCTCACGAGTCACGTACCTAGTATCCTTGTTAAATAATGGTTAGGATTGGATGCATATTAGGATGACCTTTGGCATATTTATAATTGTTGTTTATAGGCCCCAAAGTGTTATTGAAACAATTATTCGTAGAAAATACTACTATCTCCATAAAATCCCCTTGGTATGAGTGCCAAAGTTTCTTTAGGGAGCATGGAACTCACCCTGACCCACATTTCATTACCAAGTTTGTTGTACCATTTTATCTTAAGAAAAATTACAATTTTATCCCCAGAAATTGTCTAGAGACTTAGTCTACTCTCTGGGTTGTGTAGGGCAAGGTCACCCTTGCAAATGAGATTGTTTTGGAGGTGGTAATAACCAGTTGAATGGATTTTTCTGTCTCTCAGGTGCCATTCACCGGGATTTTTTTATCTTGTTGCTATCAGCTACTTGATTAACACAGGGTTGCAAGTTTATTGTGCCAAGTTCCTTTCTTGTTAATGTTGATGGCCTAAAAACCAAGTATTTATGGGGGCATCTATCTCCTGGTATGATGCCTTGTTCCTTCCTGATGAGAATGATTATTGAGCCATATAATGTCGTGCAAGGGAAGGAATGGTTTAGTAGGTTTATGTCAAATCCTAGCTTGAATTGTTGGTCAGCAATTTGAAATATATTCCCATGCCTGCAAGGCACTACGTGATTATGTTTTAGCTAGAGTAACTGGAGGGCAAGGAAATGAGGGAAGTATCTATAATTATGTTGATTGGGTTACAGACATTGATGGAAGAAAGTTGATGATAGATTTTGTCTTTAATCTTTGTGGGGGGGAATCAATTGGTGTAGAAGACAATACTCTGTTTCTTGACCAAGTCTAGAGGCGGAGTAAATGTCCTTGTACCAAGTTAGAAAGAGATAGAGGCAACTCCAGAAATAGGTCCATTAATGGCTGCTTTATTCATACTGTTGTACATATTCCATTAATTGTAACACACAAAATTAGGCATTGTTAGTATGGTTATTTTTTTATCCTTGCTTGTAACAAATTATGAAAGCAGACCAACAATTTCATAGATTCCAAACTCACAAAATATTTCAAGGGGATGCTATTCCTTTACAGTTACATTATTTCTTATATGTTGTACCATTTCCTTCCTTGTAAGATGGTCTACAAGTTTTTCTAGGGGTTGCTCTTCCTTTACAGTTATATTTTTTTTATAAAGTGTACCATTTCCTGCCTCGTAAGATGGTCTACAAGTTATTATATGAGATCATTGAAACCTAAAGCTAGAAAACTAATATAGATTGATCAATAATCTGACACAAATATTATTATACTTTTCTCAAAATTGAGGATGAAAATTTATATAGGGAAACTTAATATTTATCCTTGATTGAATTGTAAACATTATTACTGCAACCTACTATTAAAAATGAAGGAAACTAGTGAACTAAGAACGAGACAGTAGAAGAGTTATACATACACTGTCAAGACTCAAGAGGATCACTCTCTTGAGAAACATTATTTGGCAGGCACAAAATTGCAAAGGATGTAGCTACAATTGGATCTACAGTAATGTGTGGGATAGCTGGATGTCCACCTTTTCCTTCTATAACAACTTCGAAAGCGCCTGACCCTGCTAAAATTGGCCCTGGGCTTTGATGCTATAGTCCCAATTGCCTGAATAGGTGTAAAATGCATTTCAAATCTGGCTTCTGCATCTCTGAGTTCACCGTCACAAATCACGTGAGTTGTACCTCCACCTCCTTCATTGGCAGGTTGAAAAATAATTCTTACAGTGCACTTCAAAAGTTCATGGTAAAGCAAAGAAAGATTTATATTAGTGAAATGGGCAGTTTTATTACCCAAAAATCCATATGAAATAAAATAATACAAAACTACAACGAAATAGATTTAAAATATATTGAAGAATATAAAGCATTAGATTACGTAGGTCTACAAGACTAGCCTAGGCCCTATACCAGGAAGCTGACCCAAACACAATGCGTCTGAAACCAAGCCTTTTCATTTGTTTAAATTTTTACAGAAAATCATCAACAACTGAAGGAACAAAACATAAAGAACTTCTTATGACTCTAGAAACTTCTAAAGGCTTCGCATGGTAGAAATAAAACTCAGTCCTTGGATTTTACTGCTTGATACATAGCTTCCTGTGCAGAAATCACGTGCCTCAAATTGATCTGTCCTTTATTTACTTTCATAGTTGGAAATATCACAGGTAATGAAATATGTATTATGTCTTACTGCTGAAAAATCATATACCTTGAATAGTATAAGCTATGATGCTGAAAAATCAGATGCCCCACACAGTATGTTGTACTACTAAGAAATCTAGAGACTGAAGCAATGCTCTCTTCAATATAATAATCAGAAAACATCACAAGTAGCATATACAGTATGTTGTGTTACTGAAAAATCAGATGCCTCAGATAGAATGTTGTGTATTGCTGAGAGATCATGTACTCTATTTCCTATACACTGTGTTTTCCTATCATAGTTGGAAAATATCATAGAGGGCAGCAGAAACAGTAAACTGTATTGCTGAATTCAAATGCCCCAAACAGTCTGATGTTAATCAGGTGCCGAAAACAGAGTTTTCCTTGATATCATGGAAAGGAAATATTACAACCATTGAAAACAATACGTTGTATTGACAAGTGACAGAAGTAATTGCAAGCATAGAGCAGTGGCATGATAATGTAGAACACTGAAATACAGTCCTCACGGACATCAACATTAACTATATGCTGAGATGCTGAAAAATCAGATGCCCCAAACAATATGTTGTATTGCTAAGAAATCTAGTGCCTGAAGCAGTGATCTTTTTTCTATGATAGTCAGAAAACATCACAAGCAGCAAATACAATATGCCATATTACTGAAAAATCAGATGTCCCAAATAGAAAGTTGTGAATTGCTTAGAAATCAGGTGCCCAATACAGTGCTCACTTTCCTATAATAGTTGGAAAATATTACACAGAGCAGCAGAAACAATATATTGTATTGATGATTTCAAATTCCCCAAATAGTATGTTGTTAATCAGATGCCGAAAACAGATTAGTGAAATGGGAAGTTGTATTACCCAAAAACCCATATGAAATAAAATAATACAAAACTATAACCAAATAGATTTAAAATATATTGAAGAATATAAAGCATCAAATAAAGTAGGTCTAATAAATGAATTGGAGTAAATCTATGGCCATAATGAAAAGCATATAGTCTAGTTAAAATTTAAACTCAAGTAGGAAAACAAATTTGAATCCATCTGAACGTGTATCATCCTTCAATAAAAAGTTTGAACTATATATCACTTGCATCTCTCTTATTTCATTAACATATAGAGGCATGCTAAGCGCCTGACATTTATCTTTGTGTTTATGAAGAAATTTGGCAGCCCTGAGAAGAACATATGTATTATGCCCATGTGCATGTATTTTTCCAAATATTCACACACTTGTGCTCCCAATCCACAAGCTCCTTCACATCATACATTATATCACTGAATTAGTCAAGGCCAATGACCCAACAAGGAACAAACAATAGTGAAAACATAAAAATGCCTTTTTTCATGCTCAATATCCACCCTGATTTTGTAGCAAGCGTCCGTGAATACAACAAGGGTGACTTGTCTACCTTTGACAATTTGGAATGTGGAGAGGTGGATAAATGTAGTAAACATTTTGAGTTGTGATTATTATGACCTTTGCATCACCCCCATTTGGTAGTGACCTTTGAGGAAAGAGTTATGGATGCTATTATGACTTGGGGAACACAAGGAGATGGATTTCATTGTTGGGAAGGAGTAAATTAGTAGCTAGAGGAATGCAGTCCCAAGACATTCTTTGCAAAAAGGCTAGAACCTCTAAATTAATTTCTTTCTCTTAATCATTTTCCTCTAATGCCACTTCCTTCACTTCAAAAGGTATGCCATATAAGAAGTTGATGTTTGTGAAAATTAATTTCAAACAATTCTTTATTTACTGATCCTGATACATAAATATATGTGATTATATGGAACTAGTAATATGTACTAGCACTTGAAACTTTTCAATTGTGTTGCAGCTCGAGCAGAGTAACCTAAGTAAGAAAATTCCAAACTTTCGATAGCTGGTTAGTGAGAACAAATTATTTATGTAGCTTTCCCTTCGATATAATTTTTTTGTAATCTTGCTTCATGAAATGAAAAATAGGAAGTTATGGGCAGTTTTCCATGTAAACAGATAATGGAGGTACTTCAGTATCTCGGGACAGATGCAATCAATGCAGCAAATTAATAGAAGTGAGTTGCTATATTAAGATTCATGTTATAATCTGACCCTATATTGTTGTATAAGTGAACATTTCCTATTTTTGTATTATTTTTCAGGATTGATGGAGTTTTTTTCTACTTAATAATACTTGATCTAAAAATATATGGGTACAGGCACCTTTCAAAGTCATTTGGCATACAAATTCAAGGGCAACGACTAGGTAATTGTATCAGGTTCCATCAAAGGCCATCGAGCTTTGAGAAACTCTTGTACATACGTGATGGTGATCATAATGGAGTAATTCATTACGTTTTCACTTCATATGGTGAACACGCATGGATGAATCATGTGCTAGCAAAGGTATTATGAGGAAGTCTCTCATATATGTTTATTCACACCATAAAGTTGTCTTCAATGAAAATATTTAATTGATCCAACCATAGCAACAAGAAAACAAGTGCAGTAAAAGTTTATCATAGGTCCCATTCCTTATTTATATCTGAGTTTCCTTTCATTAAAATATATACAAGGGAGGGATGCCATTTTCATTTTGAGTGTCTAGTATTTAATGTTCGAGTTGTTGTGATGGCATTCCAAAATTATTTTGTTAACCAATTCTGATATACTTACATATTATAAACTTAAGAAAAAAATTAAAGAAAAAAAACTAAAATTTAATGTTTCAATTTCTATTTGTTTGATTATGAAAATTAAAGTACAACTTTTTGAATTTAAAATGTCTCAATTGCTATTTGTTTGATTATGAAAATCAAAATACAACTTTTTTAATTTAAATACCCTATTGGCCTCTCTTTTCACCTTTAGGGGCACAAATAATTAATGACATACTTCAAATTTTGCAGTTACACCCTCTTTGACACGTTGAAGGATGCTCCGGACTCTGTGCTCTCCATATATCAAAAACTCATAGAAGGAGGCCTTTGCATATGGGTATATAGGTATGCAAGCATTTCCATACTAAACTTAGTCGACACTCTCTGTCCAATACCTTGATTTTTTTCTCTGTTACAAGTAAAAATTTGATTATATGATATTATTTTGGTTTATTGAAAATGTTGCACTGGAGATACTGATGCTCGAGTCTCATTCATATTGACCAGATATTGTATGGATCAACTTAATCTTCCTACCAAAAGAGAATGGCAACCTTGGTTTGATGAAAAACAGACAACGCAAGTTTTACTTATGGTGTTAATTAGTATTATTTGTTTTTGGCTATGTTGTCTTAATTCATGCAAGTGTCTGGATGGACACAAGACTATGAAGGTCTGAAATTTGAAGCTGCATGTAGATCATACATGTTGATCAGTGCCTGCTAGCAAGCTGGTGTCTCTTTGGGTTGTGGTTGTATTGCTTGCATTGATTATAGTTAATTTTCTTTGGATAGCTTAATTTGTTTGTAGATTATTGTTTATTATTAGCTTTTTGTGCAAGTCAAGCTACAAGGGTGTCACAATAAGCTATCTCCATTGAGTTATTTTTTTATTAAGTTAAAAAGCTAACTCCATTTAATTATTTTTTTATTAAGTTAAAAATAAGGGCTTGCATGATTATATATTTTACAATGATTATGCCATTATGCGTTGAGCATTTTTTTTAAATCAATGCTTATTATACAATTTCAAGGACTGCCATAACTCACATAATTCTTTAAAAGGTGCTAGCTCAATGGAAGAGCCCCTGCTATGCAAGAGGTTGGTGGTTCGATTCCACTGTAGCCTTACATAAATTATTCAATGATATTGTATATTTTTTTAATTAAATATTTTATATTGATTTATTTTAATGGTGAGATATTTTTCTAGATTCATTGTTTTATATTGTCTAGAGAGAGACAATAGTTAAGATTAAAAACATTGTCTCCATAAAGACAATATTGTCTTTAATTCCAACTATTGTCTTTGGAATGACAAAAATGAAATTGTCTTTGGAGAGACAAAAATGTTTGTGTTATATATTGTCTTTATAAAGACAATATTTTAAGACGCTTTAATTTGAGAGACCCTCTTAAAAACAATATTTAAGACAATACACAAGTTTTCTTTTGTCTGAAATTAAGACAATTTACCCAAAAATTATCTTAAATATTGTCTTAAAACCTTCCTTTATGTTATAGTGAAAAAAAGACGCACTGACATGGCTGCCAGTTGAAATACTATGTAGATATTGCGACGTCTGTGAGGAATGGAATGCGCTCCTTTCATCCACACAATTCATAGCTAGCGATTGGGTTGCGGTACCTCCCAAAAAGAAACCATGGCTTGCTTTCTTCCATGACTTCGACTCGTTGAATTGTATGGTGTACTTCTTTTTCACTAACACTTGGAAAGCACTCTCCTTCCCCTTTTTAAAAAAACAATGTGACGTCGATGGCTTAGAGGTGCACGGATCGGCTGAACGCCTTTTCCTGGAAACTATCGAGTCTTTTAATATTCACAGTTATGTAATGGTGCATATTGTCTTTAATCCTCTTACAGGAAAGTCTAAAACCTTCCCTGGGTAGACAATGGTCCTATTTCGGCCATGACCATCATGGCAGGGGAGGGCCACGGCCAAAATCGAGACACATGGCAGGGGAGGGCCACGGCTAAAGGGGTGGGCCACGACGAAATTGCCGGTGGTGAACACTGGGCAAGCAGAGAGAGTAAAAATGTATGATTCGACTTCGAAGTCATGGACAACAGTGGGACAGCTGCCACCGTGGGACACCTGCCATCTTAGACCATTGTGGACGTTAGGGACGAACACGACTGTTGTTTCCCAGGATTTCTTGTATTTTAAGTGTGTTGAATTGTCAGACGATGGGGCATCACCGCTTTCACTATGCAAAACGGCGTCTCCCTGTTCACGCCGTTACCGTTGGAGGAGGATAATAGGAACATGTGCAACGTCTTCTTCACTTGCGGGTCAGGAGTTCTTCTAGGTTCATACTCATTCGACTTAGGTGTTATTATTATATCGGAGTTAGACAATTCAAGCTCCTCACTGGTTAAGGTTACAGAGATTGCAAGGATGCTCCACATATTTTAGATTCCCACAAAATGTATGGCATCTTTCATTATGGACGTTCAATATTTGATTGTGAAGGAACGAGGGATTTAGTGCGCATCAGGTTTGGTCCTGGGCTTGGTAATGAGGTGTCGGTTTATAATTCAAGTAAAAATACATGGAGATGGGTTACGATACGTCCAATGCCCCAGGGACCGTCTCTTTTCTTGCAAGCTAGACCAGATATGGAGGTTGAATAGATCAACGATTTCATTGTGTCCAATAATCATTTTAAACATTTTGGTTTTTTTTTTTAATTTGAGTTTTTGGTTTAGACATATCTATGTACTCTTTTCAATAAATTTGGTTTAGACATATCTATGCGCTTTTTTCAATGAACTTCGGATAGATATAATGATTTATTTTATTTATTAAGTTTTTGTTATATGTAAAGTAATATTTTTATTTTATTTTTTTGATAATTATAAAAACTTATAATATTAAATTGTAAAATTAATCTAATGGATATACTTACAAAAGAAAGAGATGTACTAATTTTATTAATATATAATCATGTTTTATTAAGCACCATTTAATTGAAAGTATTATTTTGGAGTAAGGATATGTAAATATAATAAATGTATATTTGAATATTTCTTTGGTCATTTTTTATGGAATTACAAACCCTAAGATTGATATATAGAAATTTAGTTTGTAGATATGAAGCTATTAAAATAATTTACTAAAATACAAGACTCAAATCAACTCTACTTATATAATCATAAACAGGCATCAACACTAAACACACATACACAAAGATTTATATACGCTGAGATTTACCTTGGGTAAAGCAATTACTCAAAGCCCATTCCTATTTGTATTGCATTAATAAAAGAATAGAAATGAAATGCAGTGTTTGCTCAAGCATGAACAACCTCTCCAAGTGTATAAGTTACCTCTTTTCTTGAGTAACTGAATCTAGGCAACACTCAACCAATTTTCATGTCCTCCAAGTTCCTATTTACTTGAGTTTTCCAATAAGGAATTAGGCCCCTATTTCATAGGAATTATTCTCAAAGCCATTGCAAAGTTTATCTAGGCTCATCCTCTCAATCCATGCACCACTTGTACACTTTAGAATAGTGTATAACTGATAGTACACTTCATTTTAATCTCTAATTCAGTTAGATAACATGCATTCTCTGAACGCAACAGTTATGCTAGGTTGATTGATTAATTAACTTGTTGATCACTAAGTTGTGACTCAAGTAACATCCCAGTACTAGACATTCCACTAGTTCCTCCAATTGTTGGAACTAGTTTAACTAACAATAACTCAATTTAACTTATTTAGATTTATATAATTTAGAAATCACTCATATTGAAAATAATTCAATTATTCCAACTTAAATTATCTAAGATAAGTCGGTGGCACAAGCCATGTCACTGAAGCTAACTCACCCAAGTTTTCTGCTGAAAAGGAAATTCAAATTTTCTCCAGTTTTACTAAGGCAAGTCAAAGTAATATTTTCTTACTGCATTTTCAACAGTCCTTGTCAACAAGGATAAGAAAATCACATACCTTGATCTTGCCTCTATGGAACTCAAATTTTCCCTTTGATAAATCCTTTGTCAAAATATTCGCATCTTGTTCCTATGTTGGAATGTAATCAAGCAACATGATCTTCTGAGTCTTCACACAATCTCATACATGGTGATATTTGATATCTATATGCTTGGATCTATCATGAAAGTATAGGTTTTAAAGATCTTAATGCAACTATGATTGTCATTGTCTATCAAAGAAGGATCCATGAGGTCACCAAAAAGTCCGACAATAATATTTCTCATCGAGATCAATGCCTCACATGTTTCTTGACTTGTAGTCATGTATTCTACTTCTATTAAGAAGAGTGCCCCTGATCATTGCTCCCTTCTATACTAATAAACTACTCTGGACCCAAAATTTAAAATTCAACCTAATGTACTCTTCATGTCTGATGGACTCCCTTGCAAATCTACATCTGTGAAGCCACACAGATTTACTCCCTTTGTCTGTATATACCATATTCCAAACTCAATGGTTCCTTCGAGGTACCATAGAACATGCTTAGCTTCCCTTCAACATAATTTGGTAGGCCTAACCATTGCATGAATAAGTTGGTTTACTGCATAACACATCTCTATTTGTGTGCTCACCAATTACATTAGTGAACCCACAAGATGTTGATAGATGGTACCCTCCACTACCTCACCTAAAGTAGCATAATATTTTCTCTAACTGGCGGTTAGAGGTGTCTCTATGCAATTTCTACTCTTCATGTGAAACTTATTCATTATATCATTAGCATAATTTCGTTGAGAGAAAAACAATTCCCCATACCCTTTCCATACTTCTAATCCAAGGAAGTAGTGCGTGAGTCCCATGTCTTTCATTTCAAATTCACTTGAAATATTCACCTTGGAATATTTCATCAACTTCTCATCACTGGTTAAAACTAAATCATCGAAATATGACACAATAATCAATAATTTACATTCAACCATAATATGATAAAGGTTCACATCTGCTTCACTTTTGGTGAAGCCCGACTCGGTGAGATTGTTTTCAACCTTGGTGTACTAAGAAAGAGGTGCTTGCTTGAGGCCATACAACACTCTCTTAGGTTTGCACACATATGACTCTCAAAACCTTCCAGTTGGTCAATGTACACCTCCTCCTCAATAAATCCATTGAGGAAAATTTTCTTCACATCCATCTCATGGAGATTCCACTTGATCTACACTGATAAAGAAAGTATAGATCTAATCGATGAATACCTTCCACTAGTGCAAAGGTTTCCCGATAGCCTATTCTCTTAACTTGAGGAAATCCCTTTGTAACAAATATATCCTTATACTTCTTTAAGCCTTTGTATGTTGCATTATTTACCTTGAAATCCATCTCAAACCCACCATTTATTTGTCTGTTAGCATTGGGACCACTTCCCAAACATTTTTTTCAACAATTGAAACATATTCTATAACCATTGCATCAACCCATACTAGTTTCTTAACTACTTACTCAAAAGAGGATGGCTCGGTCTCAACAACTCTGTCATCAAATCCATGTAGTGAGTCAATTGATCTAGTGACCTTCTCTTCCTATGGTGAGAAGTGGGGGCTTCAATAGTCTCTCTAGCATAATGCATAAAACTCTCAAATTTTTAGTTTTTTTTATTCCTTACCTCAATGTCTCTACGTGTGTTGATGTCTCCACTCTTTTCTCGTCAACTTGTGGATTCTCCAAAACTTATTGGGGTTCCTCCCATGGAGCTAAAATCTCACAATCTAATGCAAAAAATCTCCCTCTCAAGAGAACATCTCAGTGCCTTCTCCTCATCAAACTTAACGTCTCTTTGAACATCTATAAGCTTGAGTGATGGATGGTACACATGGTAATCGCGAGGAGTTTATGCGTAACCCACAAATACCCCCAACTCAAATGTTTGCTCAAGCATCTTCGTGGAGTCTTTGGAGACATGGAAGTAAATAAATGCTCCAAATATCCCGAAGTGAGACAAAATTGACTTTCTTTGGGAGAAATCTTCCTCTAATGTAACCATTCCTAGAATCTGATGAGCACTCTGATTCTACAAATATACTAATGTTTTTCATGAATGTACCCACAAGTTTAGGGGTATTCCTTTTTCATTCAACATAGCCCTTGTTAGTCCCATAAAACTATGGTTATTTCTGTTAGGAAATCCATTCACTTGTGTATTTTAGGGTGTTTTCAACTCCCATCGAATTCCTTCTTTTACACAAAAAAATTTAAACTCATTCGAAATATAATCACCTCCATTATCACTCTTGTGAACCTTCACCTTCTGGCCAATTTCCTTCTCTACTAGTGTTTTGAATTCTATAAACTTGGATAATGTTTCATCCTTCTTCAATATGAATAATATCCATTACTTCTGTGAGAAGTTTTCTTCAAAGATAACACAATATTTGTGTCTGGAAGTGGTGGCTCTCAACAAAGGTTCACATACATGAAAATGGAACCTTTCAAGGATTGCATGTGATTTGTTTTCTCGATTATCAAATGAGGCTTTGTTGTACTTCCACAAGGTACACCCTTTGCAGATGTCTTATTGGTCAAGTTATCGATTGGGGATGCTTGTGGTTATCTGCTACATTATATTCAGTGCACCATTATGCAAATGGCCAAGTATTTTCTTCCATAGTTCACCTACATCATGACTTTTTACCTTCTCTTCCTTCATGCTTAATCCAATAAAATCTTCCACATATAGTTTGTAGAGGTCATTCACATGAATCCTGTTTCGCTTCACTTTCCTTATGGCGATGCACTATCTTAGGAATACTTTAATCTGTTGAATATCATAGCATAACCATGGTGTTCCAACATAACAACTAAAATGAGATTTTTTTTAGGCCCAAAAAACACATGACATCCTTGAGTTATAGAGGGGATCACGACTCCCTCCAAAAAGTAACTATACCAATACTAGTCACACGATACCTCCCATAATCTCCTATATCTATGTGTATATAGAGTTCTTTCTCCTCTAGGTTACTAAAAAAAACATTGTTTCTCATCATATAAAATGGGGCAACATTTTCCTAGTACCACACACAACCCATCACTGTCCTCCCCATGCATGGAATGAGGGTGAAACAAAGGTCGAACTATGAAGCGAAGCCTTCACCTGTCACTCCATCTGATGTCTTATTGCACGCCTTCTTTTGTGGAAACTTCATGGCATAATTCCCAAATTCATGAAAATTGAAGCATTTCATTTTGGATAAGTCCTTCTTCTTTACCCCCTGACTCGACTCTAGTTTGGAATGGTATTTCCCCCCTTTCCCCTTCTTTTCTTTCCTATGCAATGCACAATGCTCCTAATCTGAATACTTGGATGAGGTCCCGTCTTTGGTGTTCTGCATTATCTCCTCCTGTACCAAATAAAACCATAAGCTTTCCTAGTTTGGTAGTTAATCCCTCCCATTCACCAAATATTGGTAGTTTTCAAACCTCTTGGGAAGGTCTAGAGGGGCTAGGCTCACGATATAATCCTCTACAACAATAAATCGAACTTCTCCAAGTTCACCATCACATTTTTTGAACCTATTCAGGTATTTTGGAGTAGATTTAGTCTTCTTCATAATGATATTTCAAAGCTTATCCTTAAGTGCTTGTTTCCTATGGTCATTGATGTTCTTGAACAAATCTATTAGCACTTGGAAAATTTCCCATATTGTTTCTTTCCAATGGATATTGGAGATAATGTGGTCATTGATAACCTCCAATATGATTCTCCATGCCTTGGCTACACACTTCCTCCATTCTACTAGATCCTTGATGTCAAATGATCCTCATTTTAGAGTTTCATGATCAACAATTTCCTTCAACCCATTGTCTTGTAGTACCTACTCCATGTAGTACTTCCAATGAATAAATTTCAAGCTACCCGCAAAGGCATACTCAATAGTTAGACCATAGAATGCCATCATGCTAGCTCTAAATAATCAATCCTACAAATTCAATCCTCCTAAAATAACAACATCGAATTTTCTACTCTAGTGTGAATTGTTTTCTGATACCATGAATAAATTTAATGTGTAGACATGAAACTGCTCTTGCAATTTACTAAAACATAATACTTAAACCTTCTCTACTCATATGAAAAATTTAATTCACAAGTGTGAGCACAAATCATAAACATGAATCAAGTTTAAACATGCGTACACATATATTTATTGAGGGGAAATCAACTACTCAAAAACCCTTACTATCTATATTGCATTAATCAAAGAATAGAAATCAAATACAATATTTTCTAAATGTTAAGAAACCTCTGCAAAGGTGTAATCTATCTCTCTTCCTGAATGACTGACTTTGGCCAACGCTTAGTCAATTTTCCTATTGTCCAAGCTCCTTTATCCTTGTGTTGCTAACTGAGGAATTATGTCCTTATTTCATAAGATTTTTTCTCCAACTAATTGTGTAGTTCATCTAGGTTGATTCTCCTACTACATGTACCACTTGTATGCCTCAGAATAGTCTACAATTGATAGTACACTACTTTGGAATCTCAATCTCAATTGGGTAACTCTTATTATTTGCATTCAACAATTAATCTAGGCTGATTTGTGAGTTAACTTCTTGATCACTCATCCCACTACTAGACCTTCTACTAGTTCCTCCAATAGTTCGAACTATTTTAAGTGACAATAAATTAATTTTACTAATTTATATTACTAGAAATTAGCAATCACGCATACTGAACTGAACTCAAGTCTTTCAATGCAGATTATCTAAGCTAATTGGGTGACACAAGCCATATCACTCAAGCTAGCTTATCCAAATTGTATGTTAAAATCGAAATTCAAATTTTCTCTAGTTTGACCAATACAATACTAACTCATACTTTCTTGATACATTTTCAACATAATATAGTAAATCCTAGGAGTAATATTGTAAAGCCAAAAAAGTGAACTCTAATATTATAAACCATAAACCTACCATTAAACTTTAATACCATAAATTTTAGTTTAAATATTAAATTATATAATAATTTTATTAATGTATCGGTTTATATTATGATACATTTAATATTTAATATTAAATATATATTCAGTCGCTATTATATTCAATAGATATTAATATTAAAAATAATTAATAATAGATTAATAAAATATTAATGAATTGAAAGTTTTTATTGGTAAAATAATTATTATAAAGCATTATGTTATAATGTTTTAGTTAATATAGTAGTGTATCAATTAACATATAAATTTATATTATATATAACTTTTCCTTAATAATTACTAAATTAAAATGAAATAAAATTATTAATTAACCTAATATATTTAACATTTAATTAATTATATTAAAGTATTAAATTATAATATTTATTAAATTATATTATTATATATAATATTCATTTAATCATTTTTAAATTACAATATAAAATCCCAATAAATTTATGTAAAACGGGATGTGATAAGCCAAAATATTTGGAAGGATTATTAGGTAACCAAAATTTTCCAAAGCATTGATTCTTTCTCCTTTAATAAGTACTATTACTACTTGTGTGAGTATCAATAAGAGAGTCTTTGGAAGAGGGAAGTAAACATTCAACGAGAATGGAGTTTTGTTATGTAGCGAGAATGGAGTGAGCTCATTCTGTAATCTATTAGCAAGGAGTCTACTGTGAAGGGAATTGGGGACCAAATACTGGATACCAAATCTACTTGGATGCAAGGACATATAGGCCATGATTGCGTGATCAGTTAGTCAGGAAGAAGCCATGATTGCTAGCTGATCCACGAAATTTCTTTTTTTTTGTGAATTTAGTAGGGCATTTCTATTTTCTATTTATATTTGCAAAGCATGTTACAAAATTATAAATTCAGTCTGTGGCCTTAACCTGCCCGAAGGAAACCAGGTCTGTTAGCCATTTCAATGCATGAAAAGAAAACCAAAATTGGAATAATTTCATCTGTCTATGACCATCATGAGCTATCTGTTCTAGTTCATACTTATCTACATGTTGAAAATAGAAAATAAGTTCATTCAAAACTGTAAATTTCATAAAACAACGTTATAAAAGGAACCACTAGCTATCTGAAGAAGAGACTAGAGCTGGGTCTTTCACTGTAGACCCTGACATATCCACTTGCTGGAGTTGTTGGAGCTGCTTTTCCATACGGCCCACACGATCATCAAGTCTGCTAATGCGGTCAGTTGCCTGATACTGGGTGATTTTAATATGATGCAACAGGTTTTGAATATCATGTAGCATGTCTAGAATGTGGTTTCTATCTTTGGTGAGTCTTTCTAAGCCTGGCCAGTGGGAAAAATCTACATAGCCTTTGCAAGAAGGCACTTAAGTGTCCAATATCTATGGATAGTCTACTGGAATAATGTGAGGCGGCCTCGAGTATTGCCTGGGTCAGTTATGAAATCCAAGATTTCAGCTTCAGCCTCATTGTCATCAGGATCTGTTTGAATGTCCTGTTCCCAACCACGAATTTCCTGGCGAACCGTGGATGAATTTCCCATGACATAATTTGCAACTAGGTTCTCTAGAATCTCCAAATTTGATTTTCTAGCACGCTTCTTTGGGACTGGCTCAAACTGAACCTGTTGTTTCCCTTTTGCAAGTTGAAAAGAGGACCGACGCTTCCCCATAGCGAACAAAAGTCACCACCTGGTCGAGTGAACAATGCCCAGCTTCCTCCACTGTTGCCTCCAAACGCTTGCATGCAAGGAATGATGCGTGCATGGTAGGGAGGTAACCGACTTACCATTTGTAAAACATTCCATCGGCAGTCTGACAGCACAGGTTGTCCGTCCTGCATACTCATTAAAGAGAAAATTTTCACATACTGACGTGAGGTAAAACACCAATGGGCCATTATGATGCGTGATTGTTTGGAGGACGAACAATCTGCAAGCTTTCAACACTTATTGATTGCTATCAGAATTTCACGAAATTTCAAGTGAAAATGGAATATGTTTTCCACTTTTGGAGTCAGTGTCACAGTTCCAAATAGGATATGGAGGCAGATTCCTGTATTTGTTTCATGTCACCATGGCCTTGCTCGCAAAGTTTTTCCTTGGCAGTTTCTGTAACAAGTTTCTATTTGCAAATAACTATTAGTGAAGTTGGGAAGTGCGGGTAAATCTTTTCCACTTTTGGAGTCAGTGTCACAGTGAAAAATAGGATATAGAGGCACATTCCTGTATTTTTTTCACATCCAAGTAATACTGGAAAAGTGTCTGAAGGATTTGAACATAATTCATAAGATGGATAATAATCTATTCTGTCTGTATGGGTCATGATCGACACTTTTGTCTCGGTCGAGAAGATAATACAGGGGGGAATAAAAAGGCAATGATCTGTTATTTAGACACAATAGGACACACATTATAGATATAACAGGGTATAGGGACGATGGGGGATGCTAATTCTCTGGTGAGATTTTGAAAAATGTCAATGAATTCTTTCATACTAGGCCAAATCCTGGTTTTGGGTATCGTTTCTATACTCATTCTTCACTCAATATTTTCTGTTCATGTGAGGCAACACAATTTCAAATGAAAAATAATTGCAGTTGTAATCTTATACAGGCGACTAAAGAAAGTGCGAGATCCTCTATAAATGGCCCCTGTCAATATGGCTTGATTTCTCAAAAACATGCTCTCATTTTTTTACCATTTCTAGGCCATGCCAGGACTGTGGTTTGCAGATATGCCACAGATGGTGGACTTGTAAGGAATGTGTCTATTGTTGTTGCTATGAAGTGTGAGATTTGTATCTATTATTTTGAGTGGGATTCTGGTGAATTTTGCTGGCGAGTCTTTCCTTACCGAAATCACCCGTGGAAAAAATTTCAAAAGTTTTCCAGTGAAGGTATTAGTTACATCCCCAAAGATATTAATGAAGTAATATATCCATGTCCTTATTTAGATCTCGCACAGATACAAAAAAGAAATACTTTAAATGACGTCAAGATCTAGAGTAATATTTTGGGGTTAGAAAGGCCGCAGCGTCATATGATCCCGTCCCTTCTCATATGGGCAAATCATCTCCATTTATGGCAATATTCTCCATATGTCGTACTTCATTGAATACAGTTTTTTTTGAGATCTAAAATAGCTACGTAATCAGTTCAAATGGACTCTTCACCGGGGTATACAATGATTTAGCTTGTACGTTGGGTCTCTTCTCTTAATTGCATAATGGGGACAGACATTGCAGTGTCTTAAAACTCTCACCTTCGTTCATGTACTGTTCTATCTTCGACTACCGGGATATCTGTCACGCCTCTTAGATTCTTCATGGAAGTTCTAAAAATGCCATTTTGCACTATCTTCTATTTTAGGAGTTCTCCTTTTCAACTCATCCAATTCCTTTCTGACAATAAATTTCATCTGGGGGAATTGGTTTCAAAATATTTTCTTCAGGATGGATACTGCTAACATCCTTTCTTTCGATACATCGGCCCACGAGGCTCTGATTGCTGTCACCATTCGGGCAAAAAAGGCGTTGTTTCGGGAAAATATCTGGGAGGGTAAAAAAGTGCAATTTGACCATGTTATGAAGAATGAATAGGCATGCACTTCATTTGTTCACCAAGCCTATAAGAAACATGAGTTGTCATCACACAGATTTAAGGACCTCACCGACACACAATCAGGATTGTACAGGAGAAAGAACACTCACAAGGAACGTTGCTATAAACTTGCTCCAATTGTAAAACAAGTATTCTTGGAACATAACGATCTTTGGGATAGAGTGGCAAGCTTACAAAAGCGAGCATTGATTGGCAGATGGATATTTCTAGAAGATCTTATTGTCCATATGCCAAAATGGGTTAAAGCTTACTCAGCTCCAATTCTGGGCTACATTCCTAAAGTAAGTTGAATGATGGGGAGCTCGTTCAGTGTGCATTTTCTGCCCAAGGAAGATTGCAAGAATATTTTGGCTCAGACCTGGGTTAGGGGCAGGAGCTTTATGCAGTTACTCCCATGGTTCTTGGGTTTTAACCCAGTAGTTGATGCCCCTAAGAGTAAATTTTTATGGGTGAAGCTACTCGACTTGCTACTGGAATTCTAGGCCTTGAAGACCCTACGTGCAATTGGGAATTCCATTGGTGTGACGATGTATCTAGACCCCCCATGCATCAGTGTGATGGATAAGCGGATTTCCTGGATATTGGTTGAAGTATGTTTTCAAGGTGGACTTTCGAGTGATGTCGATATTATTTTGGGACAATGAACTCACTGCCAGCAATTAGACTACTGGGGTGTGCCCTTCAAATGCCTCATATGCCATCACATGAGCCATCTACAAATATCTTGGCCAATGCATCTCAAGAGGAGAGGTCATCACAGTGACTCTTCGTATGGACGCCACCAAATAAGAAGATCTAGACAAGAACCTGGATCCGATGCAGGTAAGTCATTGCCTCTATTCAAATTCTCTCTTAGATCCTCCTCATCAGATTTTCATTTGGAAAATTCTATTTCTAAAAAGGTCACGTTAGTATCCAAAAACTTGAGTTCTCCCCTCCATATCAATAATTCCATACCATAATCACTTGAGTCTACTCCATCGCACAAGGAAAATCCAATTGATGATCCTCATTGCACTATATTTTTTGATAATCCCACCTCACCTCTGCGCCCACCCCCAACTGATCCATTGGTTGTTTCGCCATTGATGCCTCGCCTAGAATAGGCTTCCCCATATTCTCTACATAAACCTGACCCTCCACTTCGGCCTAAATCACCTCGAAACACTGTAGGCAGTGATTTAGAGGCACTTCTTGAAAATCTGATGCTCCATTTGGAAGTGCTTACTGTATTTGGTAAGGCTCCCACTTCTCCTCATCCTCACATCTCTCCTGAATCAGCATCAAATATTTTTGTCATGAAAACAACCAAAAAGGGATCAAGGAATTTTCGACGATGACTGAAAAATAAATCATTGTTTCAAGGAGAACTACTTGATCTACAGGATGTTCCAATTGTGACTTCTGATGAACTTCGGAGCCTTAGAGTGGGCAACCCCAGAGGTGTCCCAATATGATTATGGTTTTATCTTTGAATATAAGAGGGGTGGGTGGTCCCTAAAAAAATCTCCACCTTCGTCAAATGTTTTTGGACAAAAAACCATTGATGGTTGTTTGTAAGATAAATTCCCCCTGCAGACAGAGGCGATCCCACTAGCCCTAGAGTGGGTCTAGCCACAAACAAGACAAGCTATAATATTGATTCCTAGTTAACGAATGGACGGAGATTTGATATATGACTTACAAGATGTCCTACACTGTTGTTGTCATCGGAAAGAGTGGCTGCCTCTCGCTCCTAGTTTGAAAAATCACGATCCACTTGCTTTCACGCTCAGATACCTGCACACACACAGGAAGCAATGACAATATACAACATAGTATTTCAAATTTGTAATTATCAGTCAGTCAAAAAAGACTAAATAAATTGCATTAGATAATCATAACACAATGATGGAAGCAACACCATAGTTGAGTATATTAATGAAAGAAAGGAAGAGTACAACCAAGCTTTGACGTCGCGGTCTCCTCCAACATGGTTCCAGCGGAGCGCATCTCACAAAGGCTCATCGGGAATTCAGATAGGGCTCTCTCTACAGAATTCTCCTTGGTTCTACCTTCTCAATAGAAATTTCTCAGCTATAGTATCTCTTCTCCAAGTTCAGCTTCCTGGCTATACATTCAGCTAACTTTCATAAAGGGAGAAGGCCTGTTTATATAGAGGGAGAGAGAGAGGTTAGGATCCCTTTAATCATGGAAGGGAGACCTATCTTCAAGGAATGTTCCATGGGAGGAGGAAACTACCACCTAAAGAGGGAGATCTGTGGTTCATAAACTTAACCACTTCCTGTGACTCATCCCCGAGGTGGTTAGAAGGAAACTTCTACCTCTTTTTTGTTAAAAAACATTGCCAAAAAAGCTGGCATGAGCACAACATAGATATAGAGCGCTAGGTGGCGTGGGCCCTAGTGTAAATCCTGCACATTGTTGCAAGGGGTGAACTGGCTACCCACGCCAAGGCCAAAAAATAGGTTTTTGTGGGCTTTTTGAGGAAATGTTCAATAGGAGAAATCTTTTCCTTATGCAGAAGGATGAAAAGAAGGTGTTTCCAAAGTATGGCACTGCTCACAGGTCATGGGAGAGACCCTCCAATATGCGGGGTGACGGATTGCAGGGATGGTGACAAAATGTTGTGTAACATATGCCTCCTAAAGCATAAGGTCCGAGAGAGAGGTAGGGGTGAAATGATTTATGAGAACGCGTTCGACCCAAACACTCCTGTCAGAAAACCTGCAAGTACAAATACAACCGATACTTTTGATACATGACATGTGGCATGGGCGCAACCACCCATAATAGAGTACATAAACAGTGAGTTTCGAGGTATGGACACAGCCATCCAACAGTAGGGATCAACAAATACACTCCGGTATGGTTGCAACCATCCAATCAGAAGAGTCATGTAATAAGTCATAATAATCCACAAAGAATCCGTAGCCTATATTTCATCAGAGAAAACCCAGGGTCTTGTGCCCCATCTCCACTGGAATAAAGTACAAATTCGAGCATGCGAATATGTGAGCTGAAGTCGAACATGCAATAAAATCATCTGATTACTAGCCAATGATGAAAGGCGTTAACAGACATGAGAGAAACCACCAATAATGATAATGGCTCTCAAGGTACGAAAGGTAAAATCCACGGAATGTGAACAGTGATCTGACGTCAAACACCTACAGAGTCAGTCGATCTAAGGCCAATGATGTAGACCTTGTGTCGAATGCAAAGAACCTTCCATTGAGGCATGCAGGCTCCAAGTACATGAAGGGAGTCTCTATATCAACTTCCTGGATAATGAGCTGGAGTTGACAGGAAGTGACCTGATTGAAGGTGGGCCATAATTTTTCCCACATCATCGATATGAGACAGAGGAATATGATGTTTGTGAATCAAGACCAATAAATAATTAGGGGGAGGTTGAGAACTTCAAAGGAAAACTTCTCTTGAACATATCGGCAGCACAACACTGGATTTGATAGTATTTGACATCAAGGGATCTGAGGTCATGGCGATGTGGCAAAGAGCAGATGAGCAGTCAAAATAGATTAGCCAAACCCATGGAGGCAAACAAATAACAAGATGAGATGTCCCCAACCTAGCATGAATGCAGACAAGTGCCATGTTCAAGAGCGACATGCTGCCAACACGACTATAATCTGGTTCCATTTTTCCCCACCATTTCTGGCGAGTACCCCAATTATTTTTGAAAAGAAGATTGAAGGGGATAGCATATGCTTTCGATGTAAGTTTTTTCTTCATAAAAATCCAACCTAGTACATTTTACAAGCCCTAGGAAGGAGGAACTCGAGTAACGTCATGATGACGGAGTCCGATGTCATCAGTTCTAACAAGCCTGACAAAGGGATAACTTAGCATATTTTCATGTTTAGAGAGTTTGAAAATAAGGCAGAAAAGAAAACTCCAGCAGTCCCTTTTTGTAAGTAGTCTCACAGATCCGAAAAGGTAGAAAATTGTGTCTGAGAGAACCTCTTAGTCGCGATAGGCTATGCTATTACTTTTTCGTAAATAATCTATCCTAGCCTGAAAAAGGGGTAAACATATACTGGGTAAATATCGTTTCACAGCCAATTTAACGAGTTCAAAACGACAAGCATCATGGCAATATTTTCAATTTTAGGGAGTCAGAAAAGAGCTGAAAGGTGACTCCAGTAGTCACTTTTTCATGTTTTTACCGAGTCCGAAAAAGTATAAAATACAACTCGTTTCTTCGTCATAACCATATGAAAACCTATCACTGCAAAAAAAGACGTGTGTAAAATGTATTCCTTGAAAATAATATGATAAAATAATCGACAAATATGTTTTAAAACCTAATTTAAGATTTTGAAAAGTTATAAAATGCCATAAGTGGTAAAAATTATTTACTTTTTCACTTTTACCTCTTTGTTGAGCAACAGTGAACCATTTTCCTTGCAGTCTTGTGGCAACGATTACAAGTGATCCAATGAACCAATATTGATTTCGTGAGTTTCAGGTAAGAGCCAACATCATTTGCCATCTTTTGAGCTAAATTTCATTACCTTGATTTGTCAATTGGAATCCTTTAGCGAAGTATTTGCCAAAACTAGGGCATCACAGTTGGTGCAGGTTTCGGGCACGGACCCATGCTAATCGCCCCTTTTTTACACAGGGGTTAGGCCCATTGGCACGACTGTTATAAAACTAGTCGTGCCAACAACGCAACCCAAAAATCCACCAAAATTAAAAGAAAATGAAACCATTTTCTTGCACATTTCGATGCCTAAGGATACTAACAATGCTCATATGAAAAATGTGTGCAGGTAACAAGCAGAAAATATGGTGATTGAGTGAAAAAAGAGAGAACAGAGTGAGGAGGATGAACTAGCCTTGGATAATGAACAATGCATGAATGCCCTCAGAAACTGTGGGCTAAAAAAATTCTTCCTGACACTATGCCTCCGGGCTCAACCAGAATTGCTTCAATATTTAATAAGAATTTGGGACGAGGATCAAGAAAAGTTTGTGCTTCGTGATCAGGAACTTGAACTCGAAGTCTCTGATGTGTATTTTATCATAGGATTGTCACGTAGGGGTGCAGTCGCTATCTTGACCGGTACTGTTTCGGGGAAATCTCACCCTAGAGGTTGGTTGGGGTACAACCTCCACAGAGCAGGGGCATGCTACTTAACAGAGACTCACACAACCATGCACGTTCAAAAAAACTAAATAGAGTAGAATGAGAAAGTTACCCGTAGGTCCTACGGTTGAAGTAGATCCACGTGGGGTCCAAACCCCCAGCAACCGTCCTTCCTTCTTAACCTGAAAAACAAGAAGAAACCAGCACAAAGGATATGTTGTACAACATATATCTACTCTAAATGTCAGTGAGATTCATATAAAACATTAAATAAATCATAATGAATGCTTGTATAACAAATATTCTCATACATATAAGCATACACTAACACGTTTATTTCAAGAACAACATGGTACTTCTGTATTATAAATAGCATGTACAAAAGTAACGAGTGGAGAGATCACCTGATCCTTCCAAGGCCTTCGCAGACCGTCGTCCAGATCCGTCCAGCCCTTGCCTCGCTAAGACTCCTTCCAAACTAGTGCATACGAGATGACATATAAAGGGATGTGCATCTCAAGGAAACAAGGGTTTCCTATAATGAACTGGGAAAGTGCAGGGGGCACGGGGAATCAGACTTGGATAGGGAATACCAACAGAGTATAATATCAATAATTCTCTCTCTATCCCTTAGGCCATACACATGAGGGCTTTTTATAATCCCTCCAAGTAGTTTCAGCAGTTGGAAACAGTTGGCCACGGGCTGGGGTGGTTGAACTACCTAAGTAACCATCAACCCAGCGCGAAATTAGGGAATTTTTTATATATTTTTTAATCATTTTAATGGCATACGCAGAAAAGACTAGCTGGACTCGTGTATACACGTGGAAAAACACGGGCATAGTCGCGTATGGGGATTTTTACACTGTTTTTAAGTGAATTTGTCCAAGTTTATAGGAATGGGTGCCCAAAACCATCAAAGCAATCATGAATCATATTAAGGTGAGAAATGATGCTATAACAGATGCCCCCTAATATATGAGGTCAGAAGGGGTACATGATGGCCGAAATGTATTATGCACATAGAAAGAACTTCGTAAGGACAAGAGAGGACTTCACCAGATTTCAGCCTGCCAAAAACCAATGAAAGAAAACAGAGAGTCAACTCATGTTGAGGCGGGCATACCCATGCTCAGTCAAAAATACATCATATGGAAAGTACTGAATAGATCCAACATGTATACAAGTATAGCTGAACTGAAAGTACACAATGAATCATCTGAGCATGGCCCGGAAATACAAGTCTGAATCAATGTCCAAGTATCACATATAGAAATCTGATCAAAGATGGTGCAACTGGATGTCTAATGAAATAAGTAACTGAATCTCCAAGTACCGGATGATAAGAGGTGGATCAAACGGTACAATCACGCAACTCGGGGACCAACATATAAGATGCTGCTGTGCTGAACTGCAACATATAAGGGTGAATGGAAACACTAGCAGATACTGAAAGGACTGTCAAAAGTGAACCGAAACATGCTGATGCAACCCAAGGTCTTCACCGATCACTATGGCACAATTCTGCACAATGGGAATAAATGAACTGAAGTCGACCATGTGAGAAATCGTTGGATTACCGGGCAATGATGTATCCCGTTAACCAACGCGAGACAACCCATCGATAATGATAATGAGTGTCAAGGTGCCCCAGTACAATCTGACAAGTGCGAATGAATGAGTTGAAGTCGAACACTTGAAAGAATCTACCAATCAGGAGGCAATGATGAATCCCCACTGTCGATAGCGAAGAGTCTGCCACTGATGACTGCAAACCCTAAGGTACTGACAAAAGGAATCTAGACCTTATTCCCAGAGCAATGAGTCGGAGTCGATGGGAAAAGATCTGCTGGAAGGAAGGCATTAAGGCATCCCACATCAGTCCAGCGCGAGTGTAACCCGCAGGCCAAGATTTGGAAGGAATTGGACGAAGTAGAGTGATGGAACCAAAACCGAAGTACGTTTCCGACATGCACAAGATGAAGCTAGCGCATGGAAGAAACCCTCTGAACCAACCAATAATGAAAGCTGACACAGAGGCGAGAAATCCACTGATAGGGTCAAATGGAAATCAAGGTACTGCACGAATCCCAAGTGTGATAATGTGTGCTGACGTCGAACACAGGGGAAACCACTCAGTCAAAGACCCATGATGATGATCAAATGCTGAGCACGAGGTCACCTATCAATGATGGAAATAGGCCCATGGTGCGGCTCTAGGTTTGCTCTCAGAGCAATGTGTAATAGTCGATAAGAGACAAACCCGCCGGCAAGAAGTAAATGGGGACCTTCTCAAACCAGCACGAGCAGAATACCAAAACATCTGATGTGATAGAACATGATACTGACAAGACCGGGAAGGCCGACTGAATAATGAGTCAAGAGACACCGCAGAATGGCCGAATCAGGTTAAACTTCCCTTGAACAAAATCACGACTCATGATGACCATGGCAGTAAAAAGTGACACTGCATAAGTCTGTCATACAGGAGGCAAAACAAACTCTCCATATGATTGGAAGAGATAACCAACCGGGGGAGAACTGACAAGTGAAACATGGTAAAGGTTGAACCTAGGTCAAAACTAAAACCATCCCAAATGAAGGAAATATATATAAGTATATGTGCTTTGTTCAAGGGTGACAAACTGACTCTGTACTGCCATCAAAATAACGAAGATACATCCCGTTCCCGCTCTTTTTGTTATATTTGATTTTTTGTCTTTTTCATATAATAAGCCTGAAAAAGAATAAAAGAATGCTATGGTACAATGGATAGAACGAGTATCAAGAAAGCAGATGCACTAGTTCCTGGGATTGGAACAATCCTATGCTCAATGCAAAGTGGCGAAAACTGGTCAGTGATACTCAGAGGAACGTTCCATCCATGGGTACAAAGGTGTCAAGTCGTGATAGCTAAGTGCATGCAATGGTTAACTTGTACAGAAAGTCAAGGTCAAAAGTTGGCTTTAAACATCGAGTCCAAATGAAGCCGGCTAAAGGCCAGGATAAACAAGTAGCCAATATGCAATGCAGTAATACAACTTAACGACACCAGGGAGCCTCTAGGGTATAAGCTAGAAAAATGATAAGTGATGAAGGAGAAGAATGAAGCTTCAACACAGAAGACATGGCGGGACTAAAGAGGACTCCCGAGCCTACATAAAAAGCAGCATGGGCAACAAGTGATAGCGAGGAACTAACTAGGAAGCCCATGTAAAGGAAGGTTCTACCATCAAGTCATGACTAAATAATCGACGAGTGAAATGGGTGTAATACTCATGACCTGATGGGATCGGCCCTAAGGCAAGTGATCAGTATGGAGGCTAGTATGCAAGATGCAATGGAGAGTGATTTCCCTAACCTATATGCTAGTGAAGATCATATACCTGCCGTGAAGAGTCTGAAATCATGGATCAAAAACCGGGAAAAATCTCAAAATCGTCAAAATGTACCTGAAAACATACCAAACTGGGCACTTCCAAGAAATCGAGTTATGCAGCTTAAGATAGATTGAAAAAATAGGCAAAAGGAAATTTTGCGAAAATTTTCAATTTTTTAGCCATAAATAGACAAATTACCTCTCATTTGGTTCATTATTGCATAGCTGATTTGGAAAAAGAGCTCTGGAGCAAAAAACTTCTTTCGTCAAATCAGGAACAACCGACCGTCGGAATTCAGCGAAACTTCAGGTAGGCTCCTTAATCATCCTTTTTATTCATTTTGTCCATTTGGAAATTAAAATTAAGTGATTTTTTGCTTTAAAACCCTTGCTAAAAATTTCGTATCTGCGCATACGCGGGTTTAATGAAGGAAAGTCGCGTATACACGCGACTGTGCACAGGAAAAGTTGTGTATGGGCAGGTCCGATTGCAAAAAAGTGTGGCTAATGCAAAATTTGATGAAATTTTTCAGGATGACCATCTCATGGAGGGAACGTGAGCATAGCGCAGTAGACAAAGAGGTCATGCAGGACCGCGCAGCGCAAAACATCCTCCGAAATTGCGGATTGTTGAAATTCTTTAAAATGCCCAATATGAAAAGTAATGTGCGGTTACTTGAAATGCTCGTAAATTACTGGGAACCAGATCAGGAATGCTTCATAATTGATCAGATGCCACTACGCATTGAAGTGGAGGATATATATTTCATCACTGGACTCTCCAGGAGGGGAGAACCAGTAGACTTGCACGGAAAACCCCTGGGAGGGTTAACCGTGGAAGATTATGTCCACGTATATTGCGTAGATAATTCCAAAAAGGTTGGAACGCAGATTGCAATTAGAGATATCAGGGATTTTCACATGAAGATCCTCCTTTTCACCATCAGCAGAGTGGCAGGATCTACCTCACTACATCAGGCGTCTAGGACGCAAATGAGTATAGTTGTAGAGTGTTTGACTCATGTTTACGATTGGTGCACAGCCCTGCTACTGAACATGAAACAACAGCTGACTTCTATTCGCCAGGTAAAGACCAAACACTTTGTCTATGGTACCATTTTGACAACATTCTTCTTTGAGAGGATTCTATCTTTGAGACCCAGAGTCATCTCGACTATCAGTAGCCCGCGGGACCCAAGAATTGCCCATTGGGCAGACATGATGAAGAGACTGGGGGGTAGTGAGGTACCCCGGACCACCTGGGACGATGAGTTCTTCCTGTGGTGGGGAGAATAGATCATCGTAGTGGACGACTATCCCTATGCCGGGATGGATTTCCGTGGAGATCCAGATCTAGTTCTTCCACCTGGCACAGCATGGGGAGCAGTCGGTAAGTTTTGCAAATTTTTTTGACTTATATGATTTTTTTGGATTTTTTCAAATATGTATGAAAAAATGAAAAACAAACATGTTTTTGATTGGATTCATAGTGACTGATAATTAAAAATGATCATGTTTCAGATGTTGGACCAGTTCGTCCCGAGGGCCTACCGCGCCATAAGCGCCGCAGAGGTGAGGCAGAGACAGTGGATTCGGACAGGACTCTGCAGGCCGTGCAGAGAAACTTGGAGGGACTGACCCGCCAAATCCCTATGGCTATCGTGGAGGACTTGCCGGAAGCTGTCTAGAGACGGGTTGTAGGAGTACCCCGAGACTGGGTTAGATTATTCCACCGAGTGGCCACTGCAGTTATGTTCTATAGGAACACGACTTCTGGGCAGGGTCCTCAGGAGTAGATAGATTTTATATATTAGATGACTGTATATTCTTTTTTGAGACTGAACATGATGGGGCATAAGCCCAAGTTTTGTATGAGATTATGGATCCAAATTTTGTAAAGTTGTTTGACACTCCGATGATATATATACAGCGATATTTGATGTGATGTGATAAATGTATCAAATGTATGATGTTTTTTGATGATTAAAATTTATTGTATGGAATGATTAATGTGTCAATCTAATGCTTGATTAGCTAATGAGTCAGCAAACCAATTGTCAGCTCGAGGAATATGAATGAATGTTAAAAATTGAAATGACCTTTGTAACAAACGTACCCTCAAGAACAATCGTAATAAAAATGGATCTCATACCCGATAAGTGTTGTTCAACTGTGACACCACCAGCTGGGAGTCCAAGAAAACTACCAACGAATCAACACCCAAGGATATTGCCTCCGAGAGTAGATGAATGACTGCAGTGTATTCTGCTACGTTATTGGAAGCAGGACCAATGCAGACCCCTCTTGATACCAACAGCTGACCGGAAGGATAATGAAGCACCCAAGCCACGGAAGCTAAGTTCCGGGTGTGTCTACTAGCACCATCGGCGAAACCAAAATGACTCATGACATCCAACACAACCTGCCAAAGCAGATCAAAAACATCATCACCTCATCAAAAATCGAAAATCAATCAGATATGTACAAAGCAAAAAACTACTATATACAAAGAAAAATGCCAGGCCAAAGCCTAGGCATAATACTTCTTCAAATAGAGCCCATTTCGGGGCTCCGGCAACTCGTTCCCTTCGAAGTCAACCAAGGTATAAGCTCCTTTCTTAAGGACTTTTTTAACGATATAGGGGCCATACCACATCGATTTAAACTTTCCTGCCCCCAAGGCATCCTTTTCTTGGGCATAGACCAACACAAGGTCGCCTTCCGAAAAGACCCTAGGCTTGACCGCCTTATCGTACTGAACCTTTACTCGGTTTTTATGCGCTTCATTCATCGTGGCAGCATCTCGACGCTGCTCATCGAGATGTTCCAGATGAAGAAGCCGTTCTTCCAGACTGGAAGTGTTAGGAAGAAGCTCAACAGCTAATTTAAGGGAAGGAATCTCGCATTCAATGGGAAATACGGATTCCACCCCGTGGACTAACTGAAACGGAGTAAAGTCGGTTGCAGTTTTAACTGACGTCCTGTATGCCCAAAGTGCAGGATATAGCATAATATGCCAGTTGGATCTATGTTTATCAATTGTCCTTTGAAGAATTGTCTTCAAGGATTTATTCACGGCTTCCACTTGCCCATTGGCCCGAGGATAATATGGAGATGAATGCTCTTGCCGGAAACCCAATTTGAGAGCCAACTCAGCCATCATACTATTCTGAAAATGACTGCCATGGTCAGTGACAATCTCTCTAGGTATACCAAAACGAGCGATAACTTGGTTGAAAAGGAACAAAGTTGCAGTCTCACCATCGTTCCCAAAAGTAGGCATAGCCTCGACCCACTTCGTAAAGTAGTCTACTGCTACGATAATGTACTTGTGACCTTTTGCCAAAGGCGGGTTACAAGTAGTATAATCCATACCCCACTTTGTAAAGGGTCTGACAGCAACGACTGGAAAAAGCAGAGCTGGATGAGCGCGCACTTTTCGAGTATATACCTGACACGGATGACACTTCTTGACCGATTCAATACAATCTTTGAAAATCGAGGGCCAAAAGTATCCAACAAGCAAAATCTTTTGGGCTGTAGCAAGCCCAGATAAATGACCCCCACAAGCTCCACTGTGAGAATCATTGAGCACAACCTCAGCTTCTTCGAAAGTTAAGCAGCGTCTTAGGATTGAATCAACCCCTCGACGGTACAAAGCATCACCAATAATCAGATAACTTTTAGCTAAGTGACGCAGCTTACGACGCTCATCTTTCGAAAAAGAAGAGGGAAACTTCGCAGTCCGGAGATACACAATGATATCCCCATACCAAGGATCTTGTGGAGAGATTAAAAACAAGTGTTCGTCCGGAAAGGACTCATCATAGATCATCTCCTCTCCACAAGGCAACTCGGAGATCAATTCCGCAAAGACTAATGACTTCTTGGATTTGGCAGACATGAACTCTAGATCAAATTCTTGTAAAATCACAATCCATCTATTATATTTTCCCCCAATCACTCGCCTGCTGAGGACAAACTGAAATGGATTGGCAGCTGCCAAGACATAAGTTTTGTGAAGAATAATGTAATGTCGGAGTCGCTGCACAGCATGAACTGCTGCTAAGGCTAATTTTTCTATCGGAGTGTATCGCAGTTCAGGTCCTACCAGTCCTCGACTAAGGTAGTAAATAACATGCTCAGCAAGAGCATCATCCTCCTGAACCAGAACCATACCGATGGTAGATTCTGCTGTAGCCAGATACAAAAGAAAATCTCTGCTATAATCGGGTGGACTCAGCAAAGGAGCAGAGGTCAATGCCTTTTTCAAGGCATCGAATGAGCATTGAGCATAGTCGTCCCAAAGAAAAGGAACTCCTTTCTTCAACAGTCTCATATATCCCTTTGTAATCTCAGCATAATTGACGATAAACCTCCGAAGAAAATTAGACTTCCCTTGAAGACTTTGAAGCTGACGAATTGAGGACGGGGGAGGCAACCGAAGTATTGCCTCAACCTTGAAGGGATCTACCCTTATCCCTTCCCTAGACACAATGAATCCCAATAGCCAACCGGATGTAACCGCGAAAACGCACTTGTTCGTATTCAATCGAATTTTATAAAAACGACATCTTTCAAATATTTGCCGGAGGTGACCAGGATGATCCATCCTCTTTCGAGAATGAGCAGCTAGATCATCTAAGTATGCCTCAATAATCTTCTTGATGTCGTGGAAGGCATAAGACATGGCCCGCTGAAATGTGGCTCCAGCATTTTTAAGACCAAAAGGCATTTTCTTGTATGCAAACGTACCCTAGGGACAAATAAATGCAGTCTTATGTTGATCTTCAAGACGGATAGTAATTTGATTATACCCGGAAAAACCGTCCATGAAGGAGAAAATCTCGTTACCGGCACACTCGTCAATGATCTGATCGATGAATGGTGTGGGGTAATTGTCTTTAGGACATGCCTTATTTAGGTCTCTGAAATCGATGCACATTCGAATCATTCCTTGCTTTTTATCTACCGGAACGGGGTTTGAAACCCATTCAGTCAGAGGAACTGGGAAAATGAATCCCGCCTTAAGCAGCTTTTCAACTTCAGCTTTGATAGCTGATGCCTTCCTAGGATTGACCGGACGAAGTTTTTGTCTTACCGGCTTAGCATTTTCATACGTCTTGATCCCATGCTGGACGATAGATGGATCTATGCCAGGCATTTCCTCATAAGACCAAGCAAAAACATCCCTATACTCTTTGAAGAGCTCGGTATAGATTTGAATCTCTTCACGGGAACATTCAGCTCCAATGAAGACATTCTCGACAATATTGGGATCCCTGGAAATGTTCACCGGGATAGTAGGAGAGATCACAGCCATGTTCCCTTCAGCATATACCTGTGTTGGTGCCAAAGGGTTCAAGACTGGGTGAACAGGACCAGGAGACTGAGGACTTGGAAAACTAGTTTCAACTTTGTTTAAGTCAGGTAGGAAGTAAGACCAATGATGCAAGTCATCCCACGGTCTATCTATACCAGTCATGGCTTCCAAGACTGCCTCTTCAGATGGAAGAGTAGTATCAAGGAAATCCTGGGCCGAAGCAGAACTAATCATCCAAGCTGGAGCCACATCACCATCCAACTCTTCCGGTGAAAGAGGAGTTGGGGTAGATTCTGCAGTGTCAACAATAAACTGATATGCAATCTCAGCTGCAGAAATCAGAAATGCCATTCCACCCACTTGACCTTCTTCTAATGTGGCAGTAGGGGAAGGTAAGGTCCAAGGGTCCGAAAAATAAAGAGTTCGAAAGAACTCTCTTCGAAGGGGAGCCCTGGAGGATGAAATAGCATTAATAGACACAGTAGGAGGAGGAAGATCGAAAGAACCCATCAGGGAAGAATACATTCCAACTCCTAGATTCTCAACAGTCGCCTTAGTATTATCCAAATTAGGAACAGATGAGTCAGAAGGTGCATTCAGGTCTACCTAAGGACAGTCCAGTTGATCCACTGTAACGATCCTCCCTTCGTGGGGGAAGCATACAATTCAAAATAATGAGGATTCAATGGCATCCATCTCATATATCCAGTTCCTCCCCAGTAGAAGGTTGTAGTCCAAGGCTGCATCCACTACCTCAACTTCTATGTTAATGGTTTTGCCCCCAACACAGATGGGCAAAGCCGGGATAATACCATGGGGTCTGTGAGAATGACCATCAAACGCAGTAAGAACAGTGCTAGATGGAACAGCTTTGGGAGATCCAAGTGTCTTCCAGCATGCGAGAGACATCACGCATGTAGAAGCACCCTCATCAACAACCGTTCAAAATATATTTCACTTCCGATACGAAGATTTAATATGGAAAGCCATGTGATGAGGAAGTCTCTTCTTAAAATTATTCATATCAAAAGTAATCAGAAGAGAATTTTTCAGATCAATAGCCCCAATGGCAGTGAGTAAAGCACTGCGCTGAGCAGGACAAGACTAGAGTACCTCTAAAGCTGACATAGCACAAGGACTCTACGCCAGATCTTCTACAATCAAGTAGTTCTGGGCAGCCCTCGCGTTCGGATTAATCGTAGACCGCTTAGAAGATGCTTTTGGCATCCGAGGCATAGACTCAACAGTAGGCTTCGTGATGTGAAGCAGCTCAGTAGCATCAGGAACTTCCTTAGCTTTCGAAGATTCCTCTCCGCCATAATCACAGGATCTCGTAGCGATATCCGCGCGAGCACTCATCATAAAAATGTTCAATGTAATTTCCCCTTCCTGAGTACCTCCAGAGGAAGCCCCAGGATTTTGGTTCGCGCCAACAACTAATTGCTGCCCTTGGGGAAAAGGGTTTGTTAACACAGCCTGGGAACTAGAAGAACCCTGCTGGGATAACAGGCGCTGAGCATCCTGAATTTTAGGGCAAAGGTGTGTGAGATGGTCTCCAACACAAAGCTTGCATGGAAACTTCACTTTCTTTTTCTCCTTTTGACCCTCACCAACACGCTCGTTGGTTTTATTTGCATTGCCCTTCCCGTTCTTGCCCTTATTCTTGTTATTTCGTCCCTTCTTCTTCCCATCGGATTGTTGATTTCCTTTGGGATCAGAAGCTTGGACAGCATTTATGGACAAAGACTGGGAAGGTGATGAATCAGCAGGCACAGCCTGACCAGAAGGAGCAGATTGTAAAGACAACTACTGCAATTGAGAAAGCAGGCTGGTTGCACTACTATTAACCGATCTGACAAGCCCGTCACCATGCGGACCAGGTTTAGGTTTCGATAAATCCAATTTGGAGCGAGGAGCATTGGGCAAATACTTATAAAGCATCCCAGACTGAGAATAGATCAGTTCTAACTGCTGGGCCCTAAAGATGGCCTGCTCCTTAGAAAATACCCCAGATAGGGATACATCTTTTGAAATATCTGACTGCAGAGATTTCAAAAACCACTCGAGAAGGAATTCACCTGGAATATGAGCTTTGATAAGCCTCTTCCTTCTCCTCCATTCCTGAATGTGATCATAAATGTGAGTTGCCTCATCCTGCTTAAAATTAGCCAGGAGTTCGGTCCCAGCCTCATATCTGACAGGCAACTGAAAATGGTTAAGAAATGTGACAGCCAGTTCTCCAAATGTGGCGAAACTGCCCCCAGTGAGCTCTATATACCATTTGGAAGCATTCCCAGTTAGGGTGCATTGAAATAATCTCAATCTAATCGAGTCGT
>JAXQQM020070822.1:0-80479 GCA_034641835.2 Pinus albicaulis | reverse complement strand
AAATGATGCGGTGTGGCGGTGTAATATGCAGTGGGAATCTTGGTAGAAAATAGAGCAAAAATTCATGAAAAAACCTTAAAAACATGAAAATGATCCGATATATGTGATGGAATGGACGCATGTATGACGGACGCACATGGAGATGATGTGGCGGGACTGGGAACAGTGGAGCGGTCAATGACAGAGGGACAAATCGGGACCGTTGATCGCGGCAAAGATCAACAGCGGAGGGCGACGGACGGCGGGGGAGGGGGTACGATGAACAGGGTTAATCAGTGCGCAGCTTGGATGACCGATGACCGTTGGATGAGGCGCTCGAGATCTGACGGTCAACAACGATTTCACTCGGCATCTGTGGTTGAAAGATAATGCGCGAGGGATGGGCGGTTTTGGAGTCGTACAGAAGACACGCGTCGAAGGGTGAGTGGAATCGCTGGGCTACCAGGAAATACCGCCCACTGCGCATAAGCGGTGTGGAATAAACAGGCGGTTTCGGAACAGTGCGCAGGTGGGGGCCGCAAGACAGGTGCATCCCGGGCCGTCGATCTGGCAGGTAAGCGAACGGTGATGGCGGCATCGAAGGTTTGAATGGGAAAAACACAAAGGGCAGTGGGTTAAATGACTACCGTCTGATCTGCCTGGATCTACGATCAGGGGCACGCCCTATACGGGCCTAAGATAAGTGCCTTTAGATACTGGGTTTCGGTCATAGCGCCGGGTTGTTTGGAAGGTAAAGGAGCACAGGGATATGGCGAAAGGGGCTAAGACCCAAATTCATGAAATACATCATTTTAACTCATTTTTAATGCACTTTTAGGCTCGAGGAGGGAAACGATAGGGAGGGAGAGGGGATATTTGAGGAAGCGAAGGGTGATAGGGGAGAAATGGGGGAAACGATGGGACTTTGACAAAGGGAAGTGAAAGGGGAAAAATGTGGAATTGACAGGGGACAAGGGGTAATGGTAGGCTTTTTAGGAAAGGAACCAACAGAGGGGATTTGTACAAGGCAAAGCACATAGAGACTTTAAGGATGATGTGTCTTCAGGGAAGGTGCATTCCTGGAAGGTCTCTGGAATAACATAGCCGCCAGCTTGCTTGTAAAGAATTTCATAGGGGGGCTAATAGTGGCTCCACATAGGATGGCTTCTTCTTGAAGGAGTCAAGAAACCAGAAATGATCTTTGGAGTAGACCAGATGCCTACTACTTGGCACATCCCTTTATTTATTCAATGTTTAGCTGCCACAACATGATAGAAACATCAGCAGAAAAACTTTCTCAACCAAACTACCTACCCACACTACAGTCCTAGCATTTTCTTCTTTAGGGTGCATTTGAGCTCGCAGACCCTTTGCATTTTATTTTCAAAACAAAAAAAAACCTATTCTAAATCTACCCTTGTTGCTCCATGAGACCAGATTAGACTGTTGGTCTCATATGTTTCTCTACCTACACTACTACCTGCTAGGATTAGACTGTCTAGCAGGTTTCTTCTCCTACATTCTAAGACAGGAAATTGAAAAACAGCCAAGCTAGGATTAGACTGTCTGACTTGCTGGAGTGAAGACTTGTAGAAAACTGCAAACAAAACTGTGAAGGCATGAAATCTTCCATTTGAAATATCCTTCTCTGTTTGTGACTCAGATTTTGAGCATATTAGAGTCACTTTTTCTTCTTCATTTTCAGCTCTGGTTTTGGGCATATTAGAGCTGATTTTTCTTTTCTTTGCTGGTCCAGATTTTGAGCGTGTTAGGACCAGTTTCCTTTCTTTCTTTGGCTCAGGTTTTGATCATATTAGAGCAAGTATTTTTCACTCTTCAGAGGTCCATGTTTTGAGCATGTTTGAACCTCTGTCTTCTCTATTTTTTGGAAACATTTTCTATGTTTTCTTGAAAGTAAAACTGCAATGGTATGTACAATGGAAATGGAACTGGAAATGGAAATTAGCAGAAGTAGTGTTTGAGCATCTTGCCATTGACATGACCCCCAAATAGCTCTGTACCATCAATTTCTTGTAGAAAAAATGCATTTGGGCCCACAGTAGCTTGGATGATGAATGGACCCTGCCACAAGCTGTCGAACTTGCCATGTTTACCTTTGTCCTCTCTTCTTGAGTCCCACCTCAGAACCTTGTCACCAATTTTGAAATCAGTAGCTTTGGTTCTTCTGTCAAATAGATTTTTAATGTTTTCCTGAACTCTGACAGCCCTGTCGTACACTTGCTCCCTTGTTTGCTGAAGATGGATTGTTTCATTTATCCTCCTTATCATGCTGTCCTCTTCTGATTGGATCTCATGGACAAGTTTGATCACTGGAACTCCAAGGCTGGTAGGAAATACTGCTTCTGTTCCATAAACCAGCTAGAATGGTGACATGCCAATAGATTTCTTCGTGGTGACCCTGTCAGCCCACAAAACATGTACCAACTTCTTGTGCCATGATTTTTTTTTCTCTTCCAACAGCTTCTTGATGATTGTAACCAGGATTTTATTTGATGATTCAGCCAAGCCATTACCCTGGGGGTAATAGGTAGTTGAATGACCCAGTGCTATTCTGTACTTGTGATAGAAATCAACCATTCTCTTGGATCCGAAAGCAACAACATTGCCAGTGATTATTTTCCTTGGACAGCCAAACCGAGATAGGATGAAGTCTTCTAGGAACCTAATGATGACAGAATCAGTGGCATTCCTAGTGGGTATGGCTTCTATCCATTTAGTGAAGTAATCTGTGGCCGTCAGGATCCACTTGTGTTGCCCAGAAGAGGCTAGATGAATTTCCCCTATAAAGTCTCGGCCCCATTGCATGAAGGGACCTTCTACAGTGATTGGTTGTAATGAGAGGGGGAGAAGCTTTATTCTGCATTCAAAGATCTGGAATTTGTGGCAGGTAAGGATCATTATATGGACATCATTAAAGAGTGTAGGCCAATAGTAACCAGCCCTGAGTATTTTATTGGTAGTGGCTTTCCAACTCAGGTGACCTCCACATTCTCCAGCATGGAATTCTTGTTTAATTCTTTTAGCTTCAGGTTCAGGCAAACATTTCAGAAATAGGCCATTTGGATTTTTCCAGTATAGATTCTCATTCAAAATGCAGTAGTTTCTAGCTTTGAGTTTTATGAATCTGGCCTTAGTTTTGGACAGTTCTGGGTGGGCATTGAGATTGGTGAGGACGTAAAGGATATCAGCATACCAAGGAGAGTTCTGAAACTGCTCCTCAGCAGTTGGATGGGGCAATCTTTCCTGCTCATCTAAGACATTTATCATGTTAATGTCAAGGGCCTGCAAGTTTGATTTAGCCATTAACTGGGCCAGGCCTTGACCTTTGATCAGCTTGGTGGGTTTTATTTCAAGATCATATTCTAAGAACATAGCAATCCATTTGCCCCTTTTCCCATCAAGGTCCTGGGACAAGATATCTTTGACCACTATATTCGGTACATAAGCGATGGTGTGAGAATGCAGAATGTACACCCTAAAGTATTTTAAGGCCTTAATCATGGCATATGCCTGCTTTTCCATAATGTTGTACTTTAAGGGTGCATCTCTTAAAGCTTTGTTGAAGAAGGCGATTGGCTGTTCCATTCCCTCTGTGTTTTTCTGCAGTAAGACAACAGCTATTGTGTGTTCAGAGGTGAATGAAAAGATTAGAAAATCCTTTGAGAAATCTGGATTGATCAGGATAGGGGCTTGAGTGAGCGCCAATTTTACCGACTCAAAAGATTTCTTGGCTTCAACAGTCCACTTAATTCCCGCACCTTTCTTCAGCATGTTGGTCATTTTCCTAAGGTGCTCAGCTAGGTTGGGAATGAATCTCCTAAGGAAATTGATCTTCCCAATGAAGGACTACAACTCCTTGATGTTTCTCGGGTGTGTGATTTTAAGTATCCCCTCAACTCTTTGTGGGTCTATCCTAATCCCTTTCTCAGATATAATGTGACCAAGAATTTTACCTTCTTGCAGCCCAAAAACAGTTTTCTTAGGATTTAGGGACAGACCATACCTTCTACATTTTTCAAAGACTTTCCTCAGATGTTTCAAGTGTTCTTCTTCAGTTTTAGAAAAGACAGTCAAGTCATCCAAGTAGATAACTATGAAGTGTCCTATCTCATCTGAGAAAGCTATATCCATCGCTCTCTAGAAGGTGGCGTCAGCATTCATCAACCCAAAAGGCATTTTCACATACATGAAGGTGCCCCATGGAGTGGTAAAAGCTATTTTGAGTTGATCTTCTAGAAGTACTAAGACCTGATTGTATCCTGAAAAACCATCATGTAGGGAGATTCTCTTAGAGCCCACTACCTTCTGTAGGATATGTTCCATTCTAGGCAAAGGGTAGTTGTCTTTCAGGGAGGCTCTGTTGAGGTTTCTGAAGTCTATGCATAGTCTGATCTCCCATGTTTTCTTTCTCACATCCACTAAGTTTGACACCCAATTAGAAAACCTCACAGGAACTATTATGCCTGCATCATACATCTTCTTAATCTCTTTTTTGACTGCAGGCAATTGTTTTGGGTTGATCCTACGGAGTTTTTGTCTGAAAGGCTTCTGATTTTCCTTCAGGGGTATCTTGTGTTGTATGATGTTGGTGTCATAGGCCTTTAAGTCTTCATAGCTCCATGCAAACATATCAATGAATTCCTTAAACAGGTCAATGTATTTTCTCTTCATGTTTGCAGGTATAGACTTAGCCAATTTGATCCTTTTGGGCTTATCTTCAATGACAATGTTGCATTCTTCTACATCTGAATCTACATGTTCTATAGTGGGATTTTTGGCCACATCATCAAAGTCAAATAGGTCCTCTAAGGGTGCTAGGCCTCTGGGTATATTCTTGTCTTTCGCCTGTAGCGACTCTACCTCTTCGGTATCTGCATTTTCACATTTTCCGGTTGGATTTCCAGTTTCTTCAGAAAAGGCGTTTATTTCTATGTTACAGGGTGTTTCTTGTTCATCTGGGGAATCCTCACTTGGGCAGCTGTCATCATATTTTGAGTCGGAATTAGAAAATTCAAACTCATTTCTGCCCACCAGGAAATCTTCAATCTATTTGTCTCCTTCAAAAACCTGCCAATATTTTTCATTGTCTGGCACTGCAGGTCTGAACTTGGTCTAAATGATGATTTTTAAGTCAGGGGGAGTCTTAGGATATGAACTAGCTAGGCAAGCTAATCTGTTTTCAATAACGTTTTGACTCCTGGGAATGAAAAATAATTCATATTCAACAAATGTTTTCAGTAAATCCAGAGTATCATTCCTATATGCTCTTAATCGGGGATGTTTTGCTGCATATTCACCGTTCACCTGTCTGATAACTAACTCTGAATCTCCGTGCACAGTTATCCTACGGGCCCCTAATTTTTTCAACAGATTTAGGCCTATGATCAGGGCCTCATACTCGGCAATATTGTTCGTGCATTTGAAATGCAGATTCATAGAATGGCTCTCTGCATGATCATTCTCTGTGTTATGTAGCCACACCCCTGCTCCAGCAGTTTGCCTAGTGCAGGACCCATCGAAATTCATTTCCCACAGGGGTTCACCATTAAGTTGCGTTGTGGGGTCTGTACTAGGTTGTGGGTTGTCTTGTTCTTCACGTGGTGTGTTGGTTTGTAGGGTTTGACTAATAGGCTGACTGTGTTGTGTTTCTGGTTCATTCTGAGTTTCGTTTTCAGTACTCTGCCCATGGTTTTCTCCATTGTATTCTTCTAGGGTGGCCATTATGCTAAAGTCCATGGGTTCTGCGTCCTTGCTTGTATTTCTGCATTCAGATTCTGGCTCTCCTAAGGATTGGTCGTTATAAAGAATGAAAGAATCCAGCTCTGTGTGCACAGAGTATAATGGTGAATTTTCAGGTTTCTCGGGGCTACTGACTAGGAATTTCATCTGGGACTCTCTATACATTCTTCTAAGTTGCCCAAAGATAGGGATAGTGGCATATGAGCCATCCATATTCATCGTTCCTTGCAGTTTGGCTCCCCATGATCTTGACAATAACATGCCATACTTAGGTGGCACATCTGCCACCACAACATCCATGACCATACACTTGGCAGGAATCTTGGTCAAGCTCACACATAGGTCTTTGATTAGGCCTAGGCATTTTACTCTGCTAGAGTCAAATGAATATAGATCTTTGTAAGGTCGTGTTATCTCTAGGCCTAGCTTTTCCATCACTACCTTAGGCATTAAATTGTGTGATGCTCCAGAATCATGCATGGCATTGTGGAGTATTTTTTCATGAATGTTGAGACTGATATAAAAAGGTGGAACTACCCCTTCCTGAAACTTTCCCTCAATATTTGGACCAAACAGGAGGGCAGGTTGATCATCACTCAAATTCACAGTGTCGTTGTTTTCCCCCAGATTCAACGCTTTCAAAATTTGGCCTTTATATACATCCTGAGTGGCCAGCTCAGATAATGGTACAGAGATTTTGATTTTTGCAATCTCACTCTCTAAATTGAATGTGGACTGGGTCTTTGGAGTGCTTAACTCTGTTTTATTTGCTACTGCCTTAGTAGCTGAATCAATTTGTGATTTCTCACTATGTACAGGGTCAGGAATCGTTTTATCAGGAGCACTAACTGCAGTGCTAGTGCTGCTGGTTGGTTGGCTTTGTTTTTCAGTGTCTTGGTTGTCTTTTTCCTTGTTTTTTCCAGAACTTTCAGCTGCTGATTTGCTATTTACAGCAGATGCTTTAGAATTTTTATCAGGTCACTTCTTGATGGTAACCTCAGGAGTCTCAGTTTTGGAATTTTCTTGGTTCTTTTTGCTCCTAAGTTCATATTGTTCTCTGACCTGCATCATGGCATTTTCAAATCCTAATCTGTAATCTTGAGTTTCTAACCGTTCCTCATCCCAGTACGAAGGTGAGGGCTGATCTTCCCCTGAATCACAGTTAAGGACTGAGTCTTCTGTTTCGAACATGTTTATTGTATTCCCTTCAGACTCTTCTATGATTCCCTCATCTTCATCTAAATTTTTTTGGAATGGGGGAATAACTTGTTGATCCGATTCTTTTTGTCTGTTGGGAGCATTGTTGTTCCTTCTAAAGTTTTGGTTCTGATTTTGGTTCTGGTTTCTGTTCTGACTGCTAACTGTGACAACCATATTTTCCATAATTTGCTGTAACTTTTCCACATTCTTAGATAATCTATCATAATTTGGGTCTGAAGTGGAAGCTACAGTGTCATCCCTATATGTTACCCTCTTCTCAGATCTCAGTCTTGCTCTTTTCTCAATCAGGTTTGCCTCTATGTTCACTGCTCCTTTCTGCATGTCCTCCAATGTGGTGTACTCTTTATCCCTAAGCTCATAGGCCATGTCAGCATCAAACCCATCAGGGTACTTAGCTAGGGCCATGCCTTGTGGAGGTTTCATATGTGGGGGGAGGGCATTGTAAATGCTGTTAAATCTTGTTGTGTAATCATGGACACTCTCTCCCACGTTTCTTTTAAGGCTCATGTATTCAACTAGGATTTGCGAGGGTTTTCCCTAGTTTCCCATTTGTCGACGAAAGTCCGGTATAGAGCAGGGAGATCTTGGATACTACCCGCAGGTAGGTTTTTAAACCACTTCTTCACCTCACCTCCCAAGCTTTGGGCAGAGATTCTCATTTTGATTATTTCATCATCAATTTCCATGTAGTCAAAATAATCCTCCATTTTATCTACATGTTGCTGAGCTGTGATGGATTCTTTAGCAGTGAAGTGTGGGATTTTTGATTGATAATCATTGGGTAAGGGTAGCAAGGGCTGAGGTAAGACCAGAGGTGCATACCAAGCTGCCATGATGATATTTTGATGAGGGAAAGGGTTAACTTGAGCAGCTGGTATATGGAAGAGAGGGATATTAGGACCAGCAGGAGTTTTTTGAGCAGATTTAGGGTGAGAAAGCCCCAAGTTTTGAATGAAGTGGATATCAGGTGGTGTGGATGGAGGGGTCCCTCTGTCCCTAGTATGTTGACCACTATGAGATGGTGAGCTGTGAAACTCGAGGTCTGGCTGGTCTAGATGGTTGAATGACCTAGTTCTTGGTAAACTGTTTGGAGGGTCTAGGTTAGGGAGAAAATGTGATAGAGCTGTTAGGTCTTCTGGTGTAGAATTAGCTCTATGAATGTGACTGGGAATAGTTGGTCTTTTAGGTGTAGGAGCTCCCTTGAGGATACTCTCCGGATTGTCAACTATTTTAGGTGGGTCAGGATTGGGATAAGCTCTTGTGTGAATGGTTCTAAAAGCCAGAATGTTGTTTCTTAGCCAAGCAGCTTAACCCTACTTGTTACTTCTGTTGTGGTTAGTGTTGTTTCAAAGGTTGGTCTCCCAGTGGAGTCTAATGTGAAACCAAGACAATCAGCAGGCCTACTGATCACCAGTGGAGTCTTTTCGTTTAGGATTAATGGAGTCGCCAGGTGGAGGGTTTTTTGGGTATGTCTAAGGGGTTACACTTTCCACCTCAGTGCTCAGGCACTATCACCTTTCATGAATCTCCTCGAAAACAAAAAACTCCAACCAGAGATTGACTGGGAGGGCATTTACCAGATATGTCACCTCCGAAGAGGCTAAGATCCGGAGGCTTCCTGGCCCTTTCCACGCTCTGTCTAAGAGTATGATGGACACTCAACAATGGAGGTTGATTCAAGAAAGGGGTGACTTACTACCAACCTAACCAAATATCTAGGCTTTCTGAGGTTTTGAGATATGTTTGAGGTGAAATGCACTCATTCCCCAGCGGAGTCGCCATTATGTTGGGGTTCCCATGTTTTGGCCAGGTTGACAAGACCAAAAGATGAGAAAACATAGAACCACTTTCAGACCTTAGGATCTAGCCCTCCCAGGTCCAGAGAGGGATCTCTCTATGATAGTCAAAGGTTTTATGTCTTTGAAGCTCAAATGTTAAGGTTTTAGGCTAGTTATAGGCACAGGGTTGTTTGTTTGATTGTTTATGTTTGGTTGTTGGGAATCAGGAAAGAAGGGTCCAATATAAGACAAGGATGAGCAAAGAGGAAACTAGGCAAAGATAGATAACTCAGGGAACATCAAGGCCATTGGGCAATGGAGTCAAGAAAGGGTTTACTTGTGTTCAATGTGCAAGCTTTTAGTTGGGCTAGTTATCTAGAGCATTTGGATCTTAAAAGATGATTGATGGAATGGAACATTAAGGACTGAAAATGAGTGAGAGGGAAAGAAGGAAAGACAGCCAAATTTCTGTCTATAGATCAGGTCAGAGGTCATTTAACTCCAGACCTGCTTGGACGTACTCAGAGACAGATCTCGAAGGGGGACAAAGGGGCTGCTTATAAATCGGACCAGAGGTCATTTAACTCCGGGTCTGCTTTAGCAACTCCAAGGAAAAACAAGGATAAGTTTGACAGAAGGGATCTTAGAAAGGTTTAATGAGATGGAAAGGTCCTAGAGAGGAAGAGACAGGGTTCTAGACCTCCCAGTGTTCTCAAACCATCTAACTAAATCCTAACAAGAACATCTAAACATAGATTTCATTAATTCATACATCAGAGAGCAGGCAATAACATCCACTACACTGGTTAAATCAATTGAAATCAATATTTAGAATACACATATAAGCAGAAAACATAAAGGCTGGGAGAACAACAACATAAGGTACCTATCAAGGGTAAATCTTATGCCAAACTTCTGATGCGAGCTTGAAGAAACATAATGAAATGAAAGCAAGTCAATCACAAATACAGAGAAAGGAAAACATCACCAGCTGCTTTAGATCAGGATCCAAAGAAATGTGCTTGTCATATTAAAAACAACACCAATCAGGTACATCATTTCCCACAGCTTGAACATTCAGTCTGAATACATCAAATCTCAGCCTATCTTACAATATTACACAGAGAACTTGTCTCAAGAGGAAAATGGTTGCATTTCTCTGATGTCTAATCAACAACCAACAACCATTACAATGTTTCTTTCTGAGATTTATAGCTGAAGGAAAACAGAAGGGGTAGATGAAAAACTAAATGCTGTATTAACCCCTTGAAACGAAAGAGGGCCGAAGCCCATTCTGTTTGACTGCTGAGTATTTAATCTTTGTCACCTCTTTGTGCAAAAGTGATATTCTCTAGATATGATTTTGATATCCTTCGGCTGATGTGATGTACTTGTGGTAAATGAACAAAAGACGAAAGGACTACCGAAAAGTCTGCTTCATAAATGTTTTAATTGTTTTGAACTGTTGTTAGGGTGGGAATTCCTTCAGGGACATTGTGCATAAATAAAGAGGTATGGGCACCCTGTACTTTATGAAGAGAAAAATTCTGCTGATGAATAAACCCTGATGTTACCTTTTACTTGCGCTCAGGACCTCCTGATCGATCCTCGGGGTCTTCAATTCGATGCTTTGCCTTCTAAACCACTGATTTAAAGCCCAAGATATTCATTAGCGTGTCTTAATCTCCTTTGCGTTGTACTGAAGCACTTTTCCACTCCATTTTTCTTCTGGCAGGTTGGCTCAGGCTTTAATGGCTCTGGAAGGTTTTCCACAGGGCTTTAAACTCTGCTTCTTTAAATGATCGTCCTATTTTCACCTTCCCGGGTCCTTCTTTTATGAATTCTGCCTCTGCAGATGATCTTCTTTGATTTCTTTGTCCTCATAGCAGAGACGTGCATCATGGTGGTCATCTCCTATTGAAACGCTGTAAAAACATGAACCCTGCATGAAGAAAACAATGGACGGGGTGGCAGGTGCAGTGGATAATGAGCACGGACACGCAGATTGGTGACATGGCGGAATGATGCGGTGTGGCGGTGTAATATGTAGTGGGAGGCTTGGCGGAAAACAGAGCAAACATTCATGAAAAAACCTTAAAAGAACGAAAATGATCCAATATATGTGATGGAATGGATGCATGTACGACGGACGCATGTGGAGATGACGTGGCGGGATTGGGGACAGTGGGGCAGTCAACGGCGGAGGGATAAATCGGGACCGTTGATCGCGGTGGGGATCAACGGCGGAGGGCGACGGACGATAGGCCAGGGGGTACGATGAATAGGGTTAAGCAGTGCGCAGCTTGGATGACCGATGACCGTTGGATGAGGCGCTCGAGATCTGACGGTCAACAATGATTTCGCTCGGCGTCCATGGTCGAAAGATAATGCGTGGGGGATGGGCGGTTTTGGAGTCGTACAGAAGACACGCGTCGAAGGGTGAGTGGAATCGCTGGGCTACCAGGAAATACTACCCACCACGTATAATCGGTGCTGAATAAACAGGCGGTTTCAGAACAGTGCGCAGGTGGGGGCCGCAAGACAGGTGCATCCCGGGCCATCGCTCTGGCGGGTAAGCAGACGACGATGGCGGTATCGAAGGTTTGAATGGGGAAAACACAAAGGGCAAGAAAGGGCTGATCGGCTGTCCGGACTGTCCGGATACTTGCCGTGGGTGCGCCCAATACGGGCCTGAGATAAGCGCCTTTAGATACTGGGTTTCAGTCATAGCGTCGGGTTGTGTGGAAGGTAAAGGAGCACGGGACTATGGCCAAAGGGGCTAAGACCCAAATTCATGAAATACATCATTTTACTTCATTTTTAATGCACTTTTAGGCCCGAGGAGGGCAAGGTTAGGGAGATGGAGGGGGAATCTGTGGAAAAAAAGGGTGTAGGGATTTTAGAGGGGATTTAGGGGGTTGATAGGGAAAATAAGAAGGGGAAAAGAGGGATTTTGTCAAAGGGGAAAGGAGGTAAAAAAGTGGTGTTTTGCAGGAGTATGAGGGGCAATGCAGGCCTTAGGGAAAGGAACCAGCAGAGGGGACTTATATAAGGCAAAGCACAGAGAGACCTCAAGGATGATGTGTCTTCAGGAGAGATGCATTCCTTGAAGGTCTCCAAAATGACTTAGCCCCCAACTTGCTTGTCAAGAATTTCATAGGGGGCTACCGCATCTAAGTAAATAATTATCCGCATAATGAGATCTCTCTCGGTGATACGCAAGTTCTATTAAAGATAAACATGTATGCACGAATTGGGTCACTAACTAACGCGATGGGTTTTAGAGAAAGAAAAAGTAAAAAAATTCTTACCGCACTAAATGCTGATTCAAATTTCCGCATTTTTCCCAATAGTGTGGTTGGCAATATTTTCATGAAAAAAAAAATGGTTTGATCCACAAGGTTTGGAATTTAGTGTGCTTCCCTTTCTCTTCTGGGCTTTGTCACACTTCAATACTAGGGCACCCACTTTGAATTCCTTCTTCCCCACATACTTCTTATTAAACCATATTTTGATATGGTTCTGATGAAGAGAAAAAATTTATTTTACTTACCTCCTTTATTCTTGTAACTTCAAAAGGGTGGATATCCTACTTTGAACTACAAGACAAGGCTTACCCTATGATTCTTGAGAAAGTTGAAAGGTTGGGATATAGATGTTTGGAGGCAGGATGGCTTCTTTCTCATACACCAAAAACTAAAGAGAGGTTTTCAAAGAAGGTTTGGGCATAACATGGTCATTCCATAAAGAATTCACCAAAGCATTGTGCCAGTTCCTTTTTTTAGAGTATATGGCTTTGTTGATAATACAGATAAGGTTTTTATTGGTTGAATTAGTATGTTACCTTGTGGATAATATTTATATTAATGTTTCAATACAATGGTGTTTTCTAATGAAAATTCATAGATTTTATGAAATGAGAAATAAGTTACATTATCGAAAAAAAAAATTGATGTTGGAATGTCGAACCTGGTAATGATATTTTGTCTAAGGAAATTGATGAATTCTTGATAATTCACTTGTTTGAGAGGAACCAATTTTTTCCACAGCATGAAGTAGTATGTAGTAGTGATATTGTAGGAGTGTTGCTTCGATGAGTGTAGAAAAATTTCAAAGATATTGTCCAATCCCCATTTTTGGAAAGGTTCTTCTACATAAATAGGTTGCAATGGGACATATGACTTCTTATCTCGTCCAACACATTTCTAACAAACCCAAAATTTGCAGGCATAAGCATGAGCATCCTTGAATAGTGTGGGCCAATAGAAACGATCTTGCATAATCATGTGTGTATTAGTGTCACCTTTTAAATTCCCACTGGTTGGTGCGTCATGGAGATCATGTAATACCCTTTTTGAATCAGATGCTTCTAGACATCTAAGCAGGACCCCATTATGACGATTCTTGAAAATCACTTCGTGTACCAACTGATATGAAAGAGCTTTAAGTCTAGTAGCCTTCTTCTGTTTGGACGATAAATGTGAGGGCAGAGTACCATGCTCAAGATACTGTCACACATCTACGTACCAAGGGGTGGATGCGTCAGTGGGGGTAGCTTGTTCGATGTTATATATTTCAATCTTCTTCTCCCATCTAGAAGAGTCATATTTTAGTGAACTTTCCTCTTTTGTTTCTAGCTGGCATAAACATGGAACTTTATTTTGAGAACTCTATTGAACTCAATATCATACTCTCATAGGCTGGTCATCTATTTTTCTCTTCGTTCACCCAACTCTTGTTAAACAAACAATGATCTTACAACCGATTGAGGCACAAAGATGATAAGATGATTTTTTAGAAGATAAGGCCTAAATTGTTTCACTGTATTATACAATGCATAAGCTTGTATATCAATGGCGGGATAATTTAGTTCAATTCCTTGCAAAACAACACTCATGAATGATATAAGTCTTTCATTATCTTGATCATCCTTTTGCACAAGAATGAAAATAAGAGAAGTATCAAAAGAAAAATTGTACAACAGGAAATCTTTATCGAAGTTTGGATTGTATAGTGTTGGAGCTTTTGTGATTTCTTTCTTAATATGGGCGAAGGCATCATTTTCCATTTTATCCCACTTGTAGGTCGCATCCTTATTTATCATCTCCTATAACAGTTTCAGTATATGTGTGTAGTCTGAGACGAACTTACGAAGGAAATTGATTTTCCCTAATAAGGACTATATAGATTTTTTGTTCACCGGGAAGGGAATCTGATTAATAATTTTGATGCATTAAAGATTCACTTTAATCCCACTCTTTGTGATTATATGGCCCAAGATATTTCCCTTGGACATTGCGAAAATTATCTTCTTAGGATTAAAAGATATCCTGTATTTGCGACATCGCTCAAAAAATTTCTTTAGGTTATGCAAGTGATCAGATCTCTTCTTCAAAAACACAAGCACGCCATCAATTAAATGAAAACGTTGTCTCTAATTAAACTGTGAAATGTGATGTCCATACCATGTTGAAAAGTAGCACTTGAATTAACAATTCCAAAAGGAATTCTTTTGAAGGCAAATGCACCCCACTTAGTTCTAAACGTAATTATGTTCCTGTCGGGCTCTTCCACCAGAATCTGGTTTTTTCTTGAGAAAACGTCTAGAAACGAAAACATTTCAAACCTCGATACTATTTACAAAATTTGTTCCATTGATAGCACTATAATTATCTTTGTCCGGGGCATGATTCAAATTGTGAAAATCAATTCACAAACATATCTCCCCAGACTTCTTTCTCACTGGAACTAGATTGGATACCCATGTTGAATGACGAAATTTAAATATGATCCAGGAATCTAAAATTTTTCTTAACTCTTTCTGAATGAGGGGTTCAAGCATGGGATGAAATAATTTTAGTTTTTCTAGAAAGGTTTGACCCCTTATTTAATTAGAATTGTTATCATTCTATAATTTTAATGTTGGCAAGAATAATTATATAGGACAACATCAAAACCACTTTGGAGCCTAGGATCTAGCCCTCCTAGACTCAGAGAGGGATCTCTCTTTTAGATTTAGCTTTGTTTTATGATTTTGATATTAGGCTAGTTATAATGATCGTAGGGGTTGCTTTTTGATTGATTTTTTGGTTGGGTTAGAAGATCTGCTTAAACTAATTCCATTGGGCTATGAAATCATAACAGGTTGGGTTGTTGCATTAAATTTTTAAGAGAATTTACAAGGCAAGCTTACTACACTTATTGGATCTTTAAAACATAATGAATTATGAGATGAAAGAAAGAGTGATTTCAGTAGTGGTTAAAAATCATTTAAGGATTTCTTAACCAAAATTCAGAAGAAAAACATTCCTATTGTAAACACAACCAGAAATAAGGTGCTCTAGCAACAAATCTTAATCTTCATATTTTTTCTTTACAATCAGATTTAAATGATGCACTTAAAGAAGTAACAATGGAAAAAATTAAACACAGCAAAGAAAAGACATCACTAGATAAACATAGCTCAAGAATCTTGGACATTATTGATGCTCCAACTCCAAAAATACAATGCTCCAAAAGAAAAGTTTTACAATCTAGTGTCCAACAACTAATACTCAAAAGGAATGCAGTATTTAACTAAACTCTACAGCAATTTCCGTATCTACATAGACAATCTGTTATTAATTACAATAATAATAAAATTTGACTAGTGTGACCACAAAGTGGACACGATGGAATAATTTTGACATCTGGCACTATTCTTCAGAAGGTTGTTTTTGCTTGATTGATTTGTTGTGGTGCTGGCATATTGGGTGATCTGATGTTGTGATGATCTGGTTGATACGCTGACCTTCACCCTTCTTGTTAGTCGCACATTTTTTCCCACTGTTGCTCATTTGGGATCTTGATCCTGATCAACTTTCGATACATCTTGTCTATCTCTGTGAATTTCACAAAATTAGGCCTCAACACAAAAATGTGTTTAATTTCATGTTGTATGAATAAATCATTTTCCATGGCTTTAGGAAAGCTCTTCCAGTATTTGATCCTTTAAGCCCTGAAAACTTGGTTGTATCCTTCACAATATCTTTCATCTTCTTCACATAATCTTGCCTGGTCATAAGCTTATCATTCATTACAAACAGTGATGGTAACCCTCTTTTGGTTAGTGGCCTGATTCTGTTAAAGAATATACTGACACCAACTTCTGAATTGTGGCATTTTTCTTCTAACTGTTTGACCAAGCTTTTCTTATTGAGCACCTTCTTGACTTCTAGAATGGTTTTTGTTCTGTCTTCAACTCCAAGTGCCTCCAATTCGAACATGTTCTTATAATTTAAAAATATGATAATATTATTTGTTGCCTCAGGAATCCATGCAAGCTCCCTAGTTGCTTTAGCTATGGCCTCATTCACCTATTCAATTAGCTCTTTCTGCTCAAAAATGATTTGAATAGAAGGCAATATTTCATTATGATAGAATCAATTATGCTGGTCCAAATGATCTCCTTTGCCTGGCCAATGGTCTGACCAATGGAAGCTTCGCTTTCTTCCTTTATCAATCTTTCAATCTGCTTTTGGGCTCTCTGTATTTCTATCTCATGTGCATTGTCAGACCTTATCTACAGGTCCTTTAGGGTATTGATCTATGCTTCTAGCTTTTTAATCTCCTATGTTTGTATGGTCATGTTCTCCATGGCTTTGGACATCTATTTTGTACCACCTGATGTTCTTGTAGTCGCTGGTGTAGCTGTAGGGATGATTGTAATAGGAAAAACATCCAAAGGAAAAATGGCCATTTCTTCTACTTTTTACTTTTCCTTTACCAATTTCTCCATCTCTATATCCATCTGCTTCAGCTGTGCTAATTGCTCCATTATCAGTTTCATCATATTTTCTTTTTTTGCTTCATTCTCCTCTATGTCCTTTGTTAGAGGGTCTTTAGTAGTTGACATTTTAAGCTTCTTTCTCAGCGCTGCTATGTCAGCATTCTTCTTCTTTAGGTTTTCTTCCACTGCCTCTACATTTTTTGGATCATATCCAATCTCCACAACTAAATCCTCCAATGATTTAATTCTGGTATCTTTGGCAAGAGAATAAATCTTCTCCATTTTGAGTTGTGATTGAATATTGGCCAATGATACCTGCAACTTAGATAGGCTCATTGAATTGCTTGTCAATGTGGAGGATATCATCTCTCTAGTCTTCTTGTGCATCTCCATTTTATCTATTGGATGGATGTATCTGACATTAAACTCAAAAGTTGTATGCCTGAAATCTGCAGGTGATTTAGGTTGAGAAATCTGGGCTTCTAAGAAATCCATTCTCATCTTTCCTTTCTCTGAGTCAAAGCTAGATAAAATCCTGCTTTGTGAACTTCTAGTCTGCTTCCAAAACTGGTTATAGGTGTTGGTCTTCAATATCTCATTTTTCCTTTCAATTTCCCTCAAGGTGTCATAAATGTTTTCCTCCTTTTCCCTAGTAGCAGCAGTAGATGTAAATGTTTGTAGATTCTGTTGCTGAAATGGAATTCTAGCTGAAGATGTAGAAAATATAGTTTGACCACCTACTGGAGATGAGATAGGAGAATCTCTTATAGTTATGATTGTTTGCTGCTATGTTTCCTTGCTTTGGTCTATGTCCATATGAATTCCTGCACTATTTCTGTATTTGATTTTGAACTCCCTGTAGATGTATCAGTCTCCATAGTAGAATGATCATCTCTTGGCCTCTTTCTGGTTGCCTCTTTCTCTTGTTGTTTTCCTCTTTATTTCGTATCTTCTGTAATCTTCTTTTCTTGTGGAGTAGGGGTATGTATGCTTGAGGTTGAAATCACTTGTTCTTTAGCCTCCCACAATGTATTTTCTGCCCACTCTGTTTGGTTCATGAATTTCTCAATTTCAGGCATGTGGGTGTGGATATATGGAGTTGATTTATTTTCCACCCTTTTCTTGGAGATGATTCCCAATGGGTCATAAGACCAGGTGAAGTTGTGTGTGAATTTCATCTCCTTCAACATCCTATCAGCCTCCTCTCCTACTGCTCTTCTATTGCAAATGAACGGACAAATTTGGGATTTGATCCTAAACTGAGACTTCTTTTTGGCAGATATAAAGTGTACCTCATTTGCATTTATCATCTGTCTAACGTACTCTAGGGAAAAGAACCTCATGGGGAGGAACTTTGGCAGCTTGTAAGGGGCCAACTCACACCCATATATTCTAAGCTCTGTGTAGTTCTGGTACAAGTACTAGTCTCCAGTTCTTACTTGGTCTGACAGTTGCATGATCATTTTAATCTCTTCATTGATCCTTGGTTCCACTGTGCTGCTGATGATGCTCATTGCTTGATGTAAAAAGGCTTCAAAAAATATTTTGTATGTGTAATCCTTATGTTCCTTCATTAGCATGGTTTTCCAAAATATGATTGATTGAGGTTGGGAGTCTTCATTAACTTTCCTCATTGTAAAATGGAACTTGTTGGACTGAAAATATACAAACATGTAAATTAAGACTGAAGTGTATTTAAACACTTCCTTTGTATGAAATTTGACAAACTGGTCGTGGATGGAATCGGCTAGGAATTGACTGAAGTTGTACATAATGGAAGGCTTAGACTCTGATAAAATTATGGACAAGAAACCTATCATTGCCTCATCTATCCACTGATCTGAATGGTATCCTAGCAATTAAGAAAGAGTGGTGATTATGTGTTGGGTCCTATCAATGAATGTAGAAGATGGACAAGGAGGATTCTTCTTAAGCAATGGAGTGTCTGTAGCCATGAATCAATCTAGTGTTTTGCTCTGCTGGAAAAATCCAACTTTTGGTATAATTCTCTGAGGGCTTCATAGGAAAAAGGAATGGATTCTTCAACAACAAGAGCTTGCATCATTTTCATGATGGACTGGGCATTGATGGTAAAGAGGACTTCTCCTGTGGGGGCTACAACAGATCTCTGGTTTATTTCATTCCAAGCATGACATTTTTTAACAAACTCAGGGAAACTATGGGTTTTTTTGGAATATATAATAGGGTAATTTAGTCTCTTACAACCCTATATCATCGACTTCATCGATGAGCTTGTCTTCTAGCCAAAAATAAACATCAAACAGATCAAATTCTGAATCAGTCTCATGTATCTTGAAGTCTCTGTCAACCAAGGCCACATGATCCAGGTCCACATGAGGGTAAACCATTGGGTTAAATGGTTTCTTCTCCTTATTTGGAGGCATTATTTCTCATTGAAATTGAAACAGATTGAAAATGCACAGAAGGGGATTTAGAGGAAGAGAGGAAAAAAGAAAATGGAATTCAACTGATCAATAGGGGAACTAGGAGAAACATGAATTGAAGAAGGGGAACTCTGTTGATTCTGCAGACAATTGAAAATATTTTTATGCGCCTTCTTTTTCTTTGTAAAACCTTAACTGCGATCACATGTTACAAAAGAAACATGGAAGCAGTTTAAACTTTGAAACAGGTGGGGAAATTTAGTTTTGTAGGGTGACAGGAATATCATTGACATGGCGCGGGACCATTGGATAACGACTTAGTCAATTAAATGCTTCATAAACCTTTAGGTGGGAGCATAGGTGATTGGATGGAGGTGACAGGAGTGGTCATCGTGGTGCAACGAGTGTGGCGGGGATATAACGGTCAGTGGTGCAGTTTTTTCATTGTGGAAAAATCGCTTTTTGCAGGGGGTCACAGCTAGTAAGCGGAATGGAGTGGGGGGGGGGGGGGGTGCGAAAAAATGTGTGCCCGACACGTAGCGTATGGGACGGTTTTGGAAACCGCCGATTTTGGACCCCTCTCCCCCGACATTAATTTTTGGAGGATGAGGGGGGGCCGGAAATGATCGTGGACCATTGGATGAGATGGAGGGAGCGGAGATGAGGTGGAAAGCGATGGGAGGTAAAGCAATGATGGAATGTGAGTAGATGGTGGGTTCGGGAAATTATATGTCGAGTGAGGTATAGTTTCGAGGCTTTAGGACTTTAGGATATGAAATTAATATGTCAAATAAATGAATTAATCCTGGAACTTAGGATATCCAATGTTTTTTTTTTTTTTTCCTTTTTAGCCAGGAAATACATGAAGTCCTTAGGATGAACTCTGGAATAAATTTCATGTTTCTCCATATTTATTTTCCTTTCATTCCTACCTACCCTTTTTCTAATCTAACATTTTGTATCATTCTTTTGCAGGGTGCATTTATGCTTTCAAACCCAAATCTCTTTTTTTTACAAAACTCTAACCTACTCTATCCCTTATTCCTTCCATTGGCTCAGATTAAACTGTTGAGTCAATTTTATTTCTTCCTAACTACTGACCTGCCAAGATTAAACTACTTGGAAAATCCTTATTTTCTAACCTATTCCTCAAAAAATTAAAATTTTTTAATCTGTATGATTGAAAAAACTAATCTACAGCAGTGGCATTTTGATTTGTAGCACTTTCAGTATTATTCTTTTTGGGGTTTTTCTTTCTTTTTCTTTTCTCTTTTTTCAATATACCCTCTTTTCTTTTCTTTTTTCATATTTTTTTGGAAATCATTTGAATATTGAAAATCATACACAATATGAAATTGCAATTTATGAAATACTCAATCACCTTGAGATCCTATAATTTATAGGACCCTAACAATGGCTACATCTGGGGATGGAACTTATGCAAATGAAGTGTCAAGAACACAAGACCAGTAGCCTTGAGTGATCCATTTTCTACAAAATCTTCATCTGATTTATTTTTTTTGTTTTATGAAAGCTCATCCAACCAGGATTAGGGCCTTCTCCACGGGCTTCAACCTTTGTTAATGAATTATTCAAATCATAAATTGTAAAAATGTGGTATTTAAAATGATGAAATACCAAGTTGTATTCTTAAGAGAAATAAATTTTCAGCATCCTGCCATTGACAGGACCTCCATGTATCTATGTTCCATCCAACTCCTTAAGGAAATATGCATTGTTTCCTCTAAAAGCATCAATAATTTATGAGCCTTGCCAAAGGTTGTCAAATTTTCCTTGTTTACCTTTGTCTTCTCTTCTGGAATCCGATTTCAAAACTTTGTCTCCTAGATTAAAATCATCAGATTTTGTTCTTTTATCAAAAATATTCTTGATATTCTCTTGAATCACTTGAATTATGTTATAAACTTCCTCTTTGGACTGCGGCAACTGAATATTTTGGTTGATTCTTCTCTATATATAATTTGGTTTAGCTTGAATTTCCTAAATGATCTTCATGACTGGAACTCCTAAAGAGGAAGGAAAAATTGCATCCATTCCATAGAACAATTGGTATGGAGACATGCCAATTGATCTTTTGGTAGTAAGTCTATCAGCCCACAGTGAATTGACCAACTTGTTATGACATGACTTTTTGTTATCTTCCAAGATATTTTTGATGATATTCACCAAAATTTTGTTTGAAGATTCAGCCAATCCATTACCCTGAGGCTAATAGGTTTTTGAATGCCCCAAATTTATATGATACCTATGACAAAAATCAACCATTTTCTTGGATTTGAAGGCGGCAGCATTATCGGTGATGAGTTTTCTAGGACAACCAAATCTATAAAGTATATTGGTTTCAAGGAATTTTATAATGACTGAGTCAAAAGAATTTTTGGAAGGAGTGGCTTCTATCCATTTGGTAAATTATTATGTGGTAGTAAGAATCCACTTATGATGGGCAGAAGATGGGGGATGAATTTATCCAATGAAATACAATCCCCATTGTTGGAAAGGGCTCTCAATGGAAATGGGCTTTAAGGGCAAGGGCAACAATTTTCTCTTTCCTTCAAAATTTGGCACTTGTGACAAGCAGTTACCATCTTGTGGATGTCAGGAAAAAGGGTAGGCCAGTAGAAACCAGCCTTAAGGATCTTATTAGAAATGGTTTTCCAATAAATATGGCCACCACAGTCACCTTCATGGAATTCCTGCATAACTTTATCTGCATCATATTTTAGCAAACATATGAGTAAAATGCCTCCAACATATTTCCAGTATAAGACATTTTCTAGAATGTAGAATTTGACAGCTTTCAACTTTATAAATATTGCTTTAGTTTTGGATAAACCAAGAGGAGCATTCAAATTAAACAAAACATATAATATATCTGCATACCATGGAAAATTTAGGAATGCTTCATCAATTTTTGGAGTCGCCAGTTCCTCTTGATCATCCAATGAATAGACCATGTTTATATCTAGTGCATGAAAATTTGATTCAGCCACCAATTTGGGCAATCCTTTCCCTTTGATTAATTTGGTAGGTTTGATTTCCACATCATATTCCAAAATTACAGCAATCCATTTGCCTCTTTTTCCATCAGGACCATTTTGCGTTAAAATGTCTTTGACTACTGTATTGGGCACACAAACAATAATATGTGAATGTATAATTTAAAATCTGAAATCCTTTAATTCTTTAATGAGATCAAAATCCTATTTTTCCATGATTTTGTATTTAAAAGATGCCTCTCTCAAGGCTTTGCTAAAAAATGATAGTGGATGTTCATGTCCTTCATTGTTTTTATGCAATAATACAACAGCAATAGTATGTTCAGATGCAAAAGAAAAACCTATAAAGTCTTTGGTAAAATCTGGGCTGATTAGAACTGGAGATTTTGTTAATGCTTGTTTGAATAGATCAAAATATTGTTTTGGCTTCAATGTTCCACTTAATTTCTGAATCATTTTTAAGCATATTGGTTATATTTCTCAAAATTTCTACAAGATTGGGTATAAATCTCCTTAAAATTTTGATTTTACCAATGAAAGATTGAAGTTCTTTGAGATTCCTGGGATGACTGATTTTGAGTATACCTTCAATCCTGCTAGGATCAATTCTAATTCCATCTTGAGAAATAATGTGACTCGGAATAATTCCTTCTTCAAGACCAAACAATGTTTTCTTAGAATTTAAGGAGATTCCAAACTTTCTACATTTCTCAAAAACTCTTCTTAGATGTGCCAAGTGTTCTTCATCAGTTTTTGAATATACAGTAATGTCATCAAGATAGATCACAATGAAATGGCCAATTTCATCTGCAAAAGAAATTTCCATGGCCCTTTGCAAAGTGGCACCAACATTCATTAATCCAAAGGGCATTTTCACATACATAAAATTCCCCCAAGGAGTAGTAAATGTTGTTTTGTCTTGATCATCTAGATGTACTAGAACTTGATTATAACCTGAAAAAACAAAGAGATCCTACGGGAGCCTACTATCCTCTGCAATATGTGGTCCATTTTTGGTAAAGGGTAGTTGTCCTTAAGAGATACTTTGTTCAAATTCCTAAAGTCAATGCAAAGTCTGATTTCACCTGTTTTCTTTCTTGTAGGCACAATGTTGGATACCCATTTAGAATATCTGAGTGGAACTATGATTTTGGATTCATACATTTTATTGATTTCTTTCTCAACCAAAGGCATTAAGACATGATTTATCCTTTGCATCTTTTGTTTAAAAGGTTTTTGATCCTCCTTGATTGGAATTTTGTGTTGTATGATGCTAGTATTATAAGATTTTAAGTCTTCACAGCTCCAAGAAAATACATCTATGAATTCTTTAAATAGAGCTATATACCTCTGTTTTGTAACTATAGTCAGTGATTTTGACAGTTTTATGATTTTGGGATTTTTTTCAGTGCCTATGTTACAGTCTTTAATGTTTTCCCCTGTTGGTTCCATTTTGGTTTTCTTGGCCACGTCATTTAATTCAAACAGTTCTTCTAAAGGGACCAGCCCTCTAGGTAGGATACTATCCTTGAATTGAAGTACTTCGAATTCCTCTTTTTCTGGGTCTTTATGTATTTCAATTTTATGTACAATTTTATTTTCTGAAATATTTACATCAGAAACTGCAGATTGTTTTTCTACACTAATTTGTACATCAATGTGACTGCCTTCTTCACATTCTAAGTCTATATTACTATCCTCAAATTCATCCTTTGATTGTAAGAAATCTCAATTTGTTTTTCACTACCAAATACTTGCCATATCTCATGTTATCTGGCATAGATGGATGATGTTTAACCTTTACTATGTATTGTCTATTTGGGTGAGGCAACTAACAAGTGTTTGTTGAAAAGGCTAAACTGTTTGCTAGGACATTCTGATTTCTGGGGATAACTGCTAGATCATATTCTTCAAATGTTCTTAAGAAATCAAGTACAGTATTTATGTATGCTCTTAACCTAGGATGTTTTGCAGCATATTTTCCTTTTATTTGTTTTATGGCTAATTCAGAAGCACCATGAATATAAATCCTCTTAGCTCCTAATATTTTCAGCAATTGTAATCCTAAGAGTAGGGCTTCATAGTCTGCTATATTGTTGGTGCACTGAAAATTTAGCTTGTATGAGTGACATTGTCCACAATTGTTCCTTGCATTATACACCCAAATACCTGCTCCTGAGCCTACTTTGCCACATGAGCCATCAAAACTCATATTCCAAAGAGGTTCATTTTCAGGGTCTTCTTGTACAGTTTGTATTTGATTGTCATGTTTTTCTTTAAAATCATTTTCTGCATGGGTAACCTATGAGTCAATGTCTCCATAACTATAAAGAATGAAGGATTCAAGTTCAATATGGACAGAGTACATAGGATAATTGTGTGGTTTTTCTTGACTACTCACCATGTACTTCATTAAGGTTTCCCTATACAGTCTTCTTGGTTGACCAAAAACTGGTATTGTAGCATAAGTCATATCCAATTGAAGGGTCCCTTGTAACTTTTCTCCCCATGAGCATGATAAAATCATGCCATACTTAGGAGGGATTTCAGCTACTACTATATCCATCACTAGACTCTTTGCTGGTATCTGAGCTAAAGTGACACAAAAATCTTTGGTAAGACCTAGACATCTAACTTTGCCAGAATCAAATGAGTATAAATCTTTGTAAGGTCTAGTAATTTCAAGGAAAATATTCTCCATAACAGCATTTGGCATAAGATTATGTGATGCACCTGAATCCAATGTGGCATTATGGATAATTTTGTCATGAAAATTAAGACTGAAATAAAATGGGGGAACACCTCCTTCTTGGGGTTTACCATCAACTTCTGGCCCAAAAAAAAGTGCAGGTTGATCATCATTTAAATTAACAGTATCAGTAATTTCCCCTATGTTTAGCACCTTTAGGACCTAAGACCTATACACATTCTTGTTCATAAATTCAGTGAGAGGAATATAAATTTTCAGTTTAGCAAGTTCATTCTCAATGCTGAATGGTGTATGAATTTTGAGCAGATTTGAAAAATCAGTTCTTTCAGCCACTACTTTTTTGGTAAGTTTAGTTTGTTGACTTGTACTAGGGATATCAGTTTGGGCGGTTTTGGCAGGGGTATCAAATATTCTCCTAGTGATGTTTTCAGTGTTCTTCTTTTCTGAATTGTTTACACTTTTCTTTGAATTTTCTGTTGATTTGTTGAGATCAAGTTCAAAGACTTTTTTGGTAGAATTTTCCGAATTATTTTTATTGGAATTGTCAAAGTTTTTCTTTCTTCTAAGGTATATTGTCTGTGAACCTCCATGATAGCATTCTCAAATCCTTATTTATAATCATCAGATTCTTCAGATTCTAATTCTGTCTGATTTAATGAAAACAATTCTTGTTCTTCTTGAGTGCGAAAAACAAAGTCATCTTCATTAATTCCCATAAAATTTATTTGATTTTATTCTACTTCCTCAACTACTCCATCACCCTCATCATCATAATTCTCTTGGAATGGAGACCTAATCTGATGATCAGGACCTCTGTGTTCTCTTTTTATTATCTGAGGAGGGTTTCTTCTAGGATTTTGATTTTTGTTTTGAGGAGATGGTTGATTTTCCCTAGGAATAATTCTCTCAATTAGATCGATCCTCTCCATCATTCTCTCCATAGTTCTAACCAATGAGTCAATTTTAGCATCAGATGTGGAAGTTGAAGGTTCTTCTGTTATGGTAACTCTTCTTTCAGTTCTCATTCTAGCTCTTTTTGCTAACAGGTTGGCTTCTACACTTACTGCATCCCTCTACATTTATTCTAATGTGGCTAAGTTTCTTTCCCTTAGCTGAAAAGACATTTCTGGTTCAAAACCATATGGGAATTTAAACAGGGCTAAACGTTGTGGTGGTTTCATATGAGCAGTTATTACATTATATAAATTGTTAAATCGGGTGCAATAATCCTGAACAATTTCATGTGGCGCCCTTCTAATATTTTAATATTCAGATAAAATTTGAGGAGGGTTATTTCTTACTTCCCACCTATTAGGAATGTTTGATGAAATGTAGCGATGTCATTGATACTGATTGCAGGTAAAGCTTTGAACCATTTCCTGACTTTTCCACTAAGACTTTGAGAAAACATCCTTAACTTAACACTTTCTTCATCTACCTCTTGAAGGTCAAAACAGTCATTCATTTTGTCAACATGTTTTTGGGAAGTTATAGGACGAGTTACATCATATAATGTAATTTTAGACTGGTAATCCTGTGAAATAGCTGCCAAAGGTTCTGGCAACACCAATGGGGCATATTTGGCTACCATTATTGGTGGAGGTGGTGGAGGAAGGTGGACAATAGATGAAGAAGGATGGATGATAGGAGAAGATGTATGTGTGGATGTTTGAGTGCTCTTATGAGGAAGGATAAAAGAAGTGGTGGGGATTGTGGAAGCAGTAGGACTAGCTAACTTAAGATGGGCAGTTTGATAGGTAATAGAAGAATTTGTTATAGTCAATGCAGTTAGTTATACAGATTGTTGAAGGTAAGCATCATCAACAGTTGAAGTAAACTCGGTTACCAAATCTTGGAGAGTATCAAAATCTTGGAGAAGATGAAGATCAAATTGAATTTGTGATTAAGATTCTCTCACTGGACTTTGTTGTAAAATAGATGGATCTAATATTGTCTGGTTTGTCCAATTCTCAGATTTAGTCCTGAATAAACCTTGTTCAAAGTGTAAATCAAACTGAATGTCTTGTAAGGTGACAAAGTTTTCAGGGAGGGAATTTGTTGTGTGAAGAAATCTGTTACTTATTTGGCTTTCAGTTCTAGGAGTTTTCCTTAAAATTTTCTCAGGATTATCCACTATAGGAGGAGGATTTGGATCAGGATGGGATCTAGTAGAGATTCTTTTAGGAGCCAGAATTCAGATCAGAAGCACAAACAAACTGATTATTTTCAAAAACTTAAAGAAACCAATCTTATAAATACTTCTATCATATAATTCCTTTAACCGAGGTTTCTGAATTCGAATGAAATGTCACATTTTTTAGTTAAGTCCCCAGTATGGTCACCACTATGTTATCGTTCTATAATTTTAATATTGGAAAGAATAATTATATAGGACAACATCAAAACCACTTTGGAGCCTAGGATCTAGCCCTCCTAGACTCAAAGAGGGATCTCTCTTTTAGATTTAGCTTTGTTTTATGATTCTGATATTAGGCTAGCTATAATGATCGTAGGGGTTGCTTTTTTATTGATTGTTTGGTTGGATTAGAAGATATACTTAAACTAATTTCATTGGGCTATGGAGTCATAACAGGTTGGGTTTTTGTATCAAATTTTTAATAGCATTTACAAGGCAAGCTTACTACACTTAATAGATCTTTAAAACATAATGAATTATGAGATGAAAGAAAGAATGATTTCAGTAGTGGTTAAAAGAATTTAAGAATTTGTTAACCAGAATTCAAAAGAAAAACATTCCTATTGTAAATATAGCCAGAAATAAGGTGCTCTAGCAGCAAATATTAATCTTTAGATTTCTTCTTTACAATCAGATGTAAATGATGCACTGAAAGAAGTAAGAATGGAAAACATTAAACACAACAAAGAAAAAACATCACCAGATAAACATAGCTCAAGAATATTGCAAAATTTATTTTAATATTGATGATCCAGCAAAAGAAAAGTTTTACAATCTAGGGTCCAACAATTGATACTCAGAAGGAATTCAATATTTAACTAAACTCTACAACAATTACCGTATCTACATAGGCAATTTGTTATTAATTACAATAATAATCAAAATTTGACTAGTGTGACCACGAAGTGGACATGATGGAATAATTTTTACATCTGGCCCTATCCTTCAGAAGGTCGTTGCTTCTTGATTTGATTTGTCGTGGTGCTAGCAGATTTGGGTGATCGGATTTCGTGCTAATTTGGTTGATACGCTGACCTTCACCCTTCTTGGTAGTCGCACAATTTTTCCCACTGTTGCTCATTTGGGATCTTGATCATGATCAAATTTCGGTATATCTCTTTTGTCTCTCTGAATTTCACAAAAGTAGGACTCAACACAAAAATTTGTTTAATTTCATGTTGTATGAATAAATCATTTTCCATGGCTTCTAGGAAACCTCTTCCAATCATTAATCCTTTAAGCCCTACAAACTTTGTTGTATCCTTAGCAATATCTTTCATCTTCTTCACATAATCTTGCCTAGTCATAAGATTATCATTGATTAAAAACAATGATGGTAACCCTCTTTTGGCCAATGGCTCGATTATGTTAAAGAATCTACTGATACCAACTTCTAAATTGTGGCATTGTTCTTCTAACTGTGTGACCAAGATTTTCTTATTGAGCACCTTCTTGACTTCTAGAATGGTTGTTGTTATGTCTTCAAATCAAAGTGCCTCCAATTCGAACCTGTTCTTAGAATTTAAAATTTTGATAATAGTATTTTTTGTCTCAGGCATCCCTGTAAGCTCCCTGGTTGCTTTAGCTATGGCCTCGTTCACATGTTCAATTAGATCTTTCTGTTCAAATATGATTTGAATAGAAGGCCATATTTCATTCATAGAATCACTTATGCTGGTCCAAATGATCTCCTTTTCCGAGCCAACGATCTGACAAATGGAAGCTTCGCTTTCTGCCTTTATCAATCTTTCAATCTGCTTTTGGGCTCTCTGTATTTCTATCTAATGTGAATTGTCAAACCTTATCTTTAGATCCTTCAAGGTATTGATCTGTGCTTCCAGATTTTTAATCTCCTCTGTTTGTATGATCATGTTTTCCATGGATTTGGCCAGCTATTCTGTACCACCTGATATGTTTGTAGTTGTTGGTGTAGTTGTATGGATGACTGTAATAGGAACAACATCCAAAGGAACAATGGCCATTTCTGATACTTTTTCATTTTCCTTGACTGATTTCTCTATCTCTGTCTCCATCTTCTTCAGTTGTGTTGACTGCTCCATTATCAGCTTCATCATCTCTACTTTTTGTGCTTCATTCTCCTCTATGTCCTTTGTTAGAGGGTCTTTAGTAGCTGGAATTTTAAGTTGCTTTCTTAGGGCTGATATGTCAGCGTTCTTCTTCTTCAGGATTTCTTCCACTGCCTCTACATTTGTTGGATCATATCCAATATTCACAACTAAATCCTCCAATGATTTTATTCTCGTATCTTTGGCAGGAGAAGAAATATTCTCCATTTTTTGTTGTGATTGAATAGTGGCCAATGATACCTACAACTTAGATAGGCTCATTGCAGTGCTTGTCAGTGTGGAGGAGATCATCTCTCGAGTCTACTTGTGCATCTCCATCTTATCTATTGGATGGATGTCTCTGACATTAAACTCAAAAATTTATGCTTGAAATATGCAGGTGATTTAGGTTGAGAGGTCTAGGCTTCTAAGAAAGCCATTCTCATCTTTCCTTTCTCTAAGTCAAAGCCTGATAAAATCCCGCTTTGTGAACTGCTAGTATGCTTCCAAAACTGGTTGTAGGTGTTGGTCTTCAATATCTCATTTTTCCTTTCAATTTCCCTGAAGGTGTCATAAATTTTTTCCTCCTTTTCCCCATTAATAGAAGTAGATGTAGGTGTTTGTAGATTCTCCTGCTGAAATGGAATTGTAGCTGAAGATGTAGAAAATATAGTTTGACCACCTGTTGGAGATGATCTAGGAGAATATCTGATAGTTATGACTGATTGCTGCTCTGTTTCCCTGCTTTGGTCTATGTCCATATGAATTCTTGCTCTCTTTTTGTATTTCATTTTGAAATCCCTGCTAGATGTATCAGTATCCATAGTATATTGATCATTTCTTGGCCTCTTTCGTGTTGCCTCTTTATCTTGTTTTTTTCCTCTATCTTTCTTATCTTTTGTAATATATTTTTCTTGTGGAGTAGGGGTCTGTATGCTTGAGGTTTAAATCACCTATTCTTCAGCCTCCTACACTGAATTTTTTTCCCACTCTGTTCAGTTCATGAATTTCTCAATTTCAGGCTTGTGGGTGTGGATATATGGAGTTGATTAATTTTCTACCCTTTTCTTAGAGATGATGCCCAATGGGTCATAACACCGTGTAAAGTTATGTGTGAATTTCATCTTCTTCAGCATCCTATCAGCCTCCTCTCCTGCTACTCTATTATTGCAAATGAAAGGACCGATTTGGGATTTGATCCTAAACTAAGACTTATTTTTGGCAGATACAAAGTGTACCTCATCTGCATTTATCATCTGCCTGATGTATCCGGGGAAAAGATCCTCATGGGGAGGAACTTTGGCAGCTTGTAAGGGGACAACTCACACCCATATATTCTAAGCTCTGTGTAGTTCTGGTACAAGTACCAGTCTCCAGTTCTTACTTGGTTTGACAGCTGGATGATCTTTTTAAACTCTTCATTGATCCTTGGCTCCACTGTGATGCTGAGGATGCTCATTGTTGGATGCACAAAGGCTTCAACAAATATTTTGTAGGTGTAATCCTTATGTTCCTCATTAGCATGGTTGTCCAAAATATGACTGATTGAGGTTGGGAGTCTTCATTAACTTTCCTCATTGTAAACTGGGACCTACTTCCCTGAAAATATACAAACATGTAAACTAAGACTGAAATGTATTTAAACACTTCCTCTGTATAAAATTTTACAAACTGGTCGTGGATGGCATCAGTTAGGAATTTATAGAAGTTAAACATAATGGAAGGCTTAGACTCTGATGAAAGTATGGAGATGAAACCTATCATTGCCTCATCTATCCACTAATATGAATGGTATCCTAGCAAGTAAGAAAGAGCAGTGATTATGTGTTGGGTCCTATCAGGGAATGTAGAAGAGGGATAAGGAGGAATATTCTTAGGCAATGGAGTGTTTGTAGCCATGAATAACTCTAGTGTTTTAACTTTGCTGGAAAAATCCAACTTTTGGTATAATTCTCTGAGGGATTCATAGGAAAAAGGAATGGATTCTTCAACAACATGAGCTTGTATCATTTGCATAATGGATTGGGCATTGATGGTAAAGAGGACTTCTCCTGTGGGGGCTACAACAGATCTCTGGTTTATATCATAGCAAACATGACATTTTCTAACAAACTCAGGGCAACTATGGGTTTTTTGGAATATATAATAGGGTAATTTAGTCACCCACAACCCTATATCATCGACTTCATCGATGAGCTTGTATTATATCCAATAGTAAACATCAAACAGATCAAATTTAGAATCAGTCTCAGGTATCTTGAAGTATTTGTCATCCAGGTCCACATGAGGGTGAACCATTGGGTTAAATGGCTATTGCTCCTTCTTTGGAGGCATTATTTCTCACTGAAAAAGAAACTGATTGCAAATGCACATAAGGGGATTTAGAGGAAGAGGGGAAAAAAGAAAAGGGAATTCAGCTAATCAATAGGGGAAATGGGAGAAAAATGAATTGAAGAAGGGGAACTTTGTTGATTCTGCAAACAATTGAAAATATTTTTCTGCGCCTTCTTTTTCTTTGTAAAACTTTAACTATGGTCACCTATTACAAAAGAAACATGGAAGAAGTGTAAACTTTGAAACAGGCGGGGAAATTTAGTTTTTTAGGGTGAACGGAATACCGTTGACATGGTGTGGGCCCCTTGGATAATGGCTTAGTCAATTAAATGCCTAACAGACCTTTAGGCGGGAGCGTAGGTGATTGGACGGAGGTGATAGGAGTGGTCATCGTGACGCAATGAGTGTGACGGGGATATAATGGTCAGTGGCATGGTTTTCTCATGGTGGAAAAACCGCTTTTTGCAGGGGGTCGCAGCTGGTAAGCAGAATGGAGTGAGGGGGTGGGAAAAAATGTGCACCCAACACGTATCATATGGGGAAGTTTGGGAAACTGCCCATTTTATAACACACACCCCCCCCCGACGTTAACTTTCAGAGTATGAGGGGGAGTCGGAAATGATCATGGACCATTGGATGAGATGGAGGGAGTGGAGATGAGGTGGAAGCGATGGGATGTTAAGCAATGATGGGATGTGAGTATATGGTGGGGTCGGGAAATTATATGTCGAGTGGGGTATAGTTTCGAGACTTTAGGACTTTAGGATATGACATTAATATGTCAAATAAATGAATTGATCCCGAAACTTACGATATCTAATGTTTTTTTATTTTTTCCTTTTTAGCCAGGAAATACATGAAGTCCTTAGGATGAACTCTGGAATAAATTTCATGTTACTCCATATTTATTTTCCTTTCATTCCAACCTACCCTTTCACTAATCTAACATTTTTTATCATTATTTTGCAGGGTGCATTTATGCTTGCAAACCCAAATCTCTTTTTTTTTTATAAAACTCTAACCTACTCTATCCCTTATTCCTTCCATTGACTCAGATTAAACTGTTGAGTCAATTTTATTTCTTCCTAACTACTAACCTGCAAGAATTAAACTATTTGGAAAATCCTTATTTTCTAACCTATTCAACAAAAATTTAAAATTGTTCAATCATGCTTAAACTGTATGATTGAACAAACTAATATAATCAACAGTGGCATTTTGAATTGCAGCACTTTTAGTATTATTCTTTTTGGGGTTTTTCTTTCTTTTTCTTTTCTCTTTTTTCAATATACCCTCTTTTATTTCCTTTTTTCATACTTCTTTGGAAACCATTTGAATATTGAAAATCATACACAATATGAAATTGCAATTTATGAAATACTCAATCACCTTGAGATCCTATAATTTATAGGACCCTAACGGAAATTACATGATGTTTTACTCATGTATCGTAAGTATTAATATCATTGTATGTCCACGTGAATACATCTCAGTACTGCTTGAAGATTCAGATAAAATATTTCCGCTCTTGAAGTGTACAACAAGTACCTAGATTTACATACTTCAAATATTTTTCTGTACCAGCATTTACATGTTCATGTGACAGAGTAGAACTATGAGTCTTTGTATTAACCTATCCCTTGAAAAAATGTTGCAATTCATACAGCTTTTCCAATGACACCAAACCCTTGGGCATGTAATTTCCTCAACTTTTTTGAGTTGAATCCTACAAAGATTTCTCGTGCTCATCTTCGTCGATAGATGTGTCCTTGAATATGCTAGCGTTCTCCATGAAATTCAGTATCTGTTGGTCATAAAAAAAAATTGTAATCTTGGTAGGACTACATCATCATCATGTCCAATATATCACCCCGATTGGGGCGAGGAATTGATCTGGTGACTTCACATCAAGGAGTGCCTTAACAAAGCACTCGATCACCATCTATCCAAGAGCCCATGGACGTATCTATTGTTCATCATTAAAAACATGAAAATTATTTATATTATCAGTAATGGATGGCCTATAAATAATTTCAATAGAAGATACATCCCTTAGTAGTGACAACCTAGCAGCATCATTTACTAATGTATCAACAACAACATTGTGAATTCGAGGAACAAAAATAATATTAAAAGCTTGGAATTGAGAAATTAAATTCCATACCTCTTGTTCGTAATTTCTAATATTAGGTGACACATAATGTATCATATTTCTTACATGTCATGCGATAAGTTCTGAGTGACCTATTTCTTTAAGCGCTTCAACTTTGAGGACGATGGCTCTTTTCAAACCCAGAATAAGTGCCTCATATTCAACAAAGTTTTTGGTGCACTCAAATTCCAAGCAGAAAGAGATCAAATGTTTTTTCTATTGTGGTTCTATCAAATGAAACCTTATCCAAATCCCTCCTACATTTTCGAACCATCAAAGTACAAAATCCAAATATTATCGACACTAGGGCTATGTCCGATACTACTACTATTTACACCTACTCTACAAAATTCATTTTCACTAATTGGATTTCAAGGAAGGAGTTACAACTATGTATCTAGTGGGATGGGTGAAGGTTGTGCCAGATAACAACCATGATCTACTTCCATAAAATAATTTTTGAAAACAACATCTAAAAATCCCATTGGTTCATTTTTTCCCTCAAGTTGTGTAATGGTATGTTTCATGTAAGGCATTATTTCTACTCAAATTTGGTTGTGTTTTCCCTTATATAAAATCCATAAATGTGTCTAGTTAGTTGAAAAGTACCCTTGTAATTCATTGGACCAGTCTCTACTCAATAGTAGACCGTAGGCTTCGGGAATGCCCACAATTACAATATTTATACACTTGTGAACTCTATGGCCAGATGATAAATGAATGATAACATTGCTGAGCTCACAATAGCCTAGACAAATGATATGTCTAGTTGTATGATCCATGCATCAGTTTTATCCCATTTAGCATTAATTTTATCAGCAAAAAATAATGGCATAACATTTGTGAATGCACCAGAATCAACCAAACAATTATGGACATTATAATTAATTATTTTGAAAGTTAAAAGAAATGGAGGGCTGAGAGTGTTAGAACTCAAATTGAAAACATTAACTACATATTTTATAATATAGCAAGAGTTACAGGACATTACTTGAGAAGCAAAAACTCCTTTACATGTCGAATACTGTGATGAGATTGCCTGGATATTCAGTTTTCGCTAACCCATTATCTTTGTGAGCTCAAATATTGAAATGTTGGCTCGAGATCTTTTTATATCGTCAACAACATTATAATCGGTACTTTCCATCTTAATGGTTTGTGCTCTCAAATCAGGTGGTGTAGATTTATTCGACTCTTTAGGAGTGTTAAATTTTTTATTTTTGATAGTGGAAGTGTTCTTGCAAGAAGGATCACTTCCAGACTTGTTCTGTGAATTCTGAGTTAGATTGGAAGGTGGTAGAATTATGTGTAGCAATTACGTCTTAAGTTCTTTCTAAAAAACAGGTCACTTTCTCCTTAAATTTTAATGACCAATTGATTGTTGGGGAGGAGCTTCACTCATTTACTTTTGATCAACACTCTTCTTATTAGCATTGTATATAAAATTAAACATATTCACTGAATTTCCAACACCTGAACTTTCTTCGGTCGCGGAAGGTTCATTTGCTTCTTCACTTTGCTCGATTTGTTCTTCCACTAACAAGGTATCAACTAGATTAGCCATAATAGTGTTCATATTGTGATTCCACAATGGGAATGTATTTTTTGGATGCTTATATTGATGAATAGTGAAAATTTTATTCAGGCCCAAACTTTCAACATTGAACACCAAATTAGAATTTTGAGCATATTTGATCGGTTGAGAGTTATTTATCTTTTTAAAAAAAGATGACCTAAAAGAATTGCATCTATTAGTGGATGCCTCACTTTAACTTCTCTTTAACTCTAATACTTCATTCATGAGGAGTAACAAAGACTTGTTCAATATCTCCATATTGAAAGAGTATTTCTCCTTAGCTGTGTTGGAAGAGGCCTAGGTTTTCTCACCAGTTTCCTTGGAGTATTTGGGATAATCAGTGTCTTTAATGACTCCAATGGAATGAAAATTTTTTTCGACAGTAAGAGATTCTACAAAGTTTAAGTCCAAAAGGGATTTGTATAATAGTCTTTAGTGATTTCATTGTGTGGTTGTACATCAGTGAGGAACTTGTTCAACAAACGAGTAAATATTTGTTTAAAATATTTAAATCTTTCTTTGTCCCCCATTTTCAAGTTCCCAAGTTCTTTTAATAACATGGCAGCATTTTATCATCAACATTTTTTTCCAAAAATACTTTCTTAAACTCCCTCCAAATATGGATTGAATTGACTGGAAGATTTTGATACCATACATATGCTCTACCTTCTAAAGTGTATGAAAAGAATCTCCAAGAGACATCTTCCAAACATACCTCAAGCATATGTAAATGCATGTATAAGTCATCAATATGGTATTCTTCTTTGATCTTCTTATCGAGATTGAACTTTTATAACAACTTTTACTGATGTTTTTCCATCTTATGAATATTATCTTGAAGAGAAAGTGGCCCTTGGGCCATCCAATCCAAGTTTTCATCAGCCATATATTTATCTATATCCTCCTCTTCTTTTGAGTCTTAAGAGGCTTCTCCTTCACCATTAAAATATGTGTTATAATCGGGATGTTCCTCGTCATAAAACTGAAAAACTTTCCCTTCACTGCCAAAATTATCCTCAATGGGTGGAAGTTCCCCTTGGTGACTTGTTCTTTCCACGAGATCAACTAACTTCTCAAGGGTTGCGATAACCAAATATTCTACTGAAGAAACAAATACACCACTAGGAGTTGTTTATTTCTTTATAGGCTTATGAGCTAGAATAGAAGAAACATGGAGTAAACCAAGAGCTCTTGTGAACTAACAAGTAATGGGTCATATAGTCTAGAGTTGATTGTAAGTAACCTCAAATGTTTGTCCCAGACTAGACTCATAAAATTCCTCTTTCTCATGAGTATGAGTTGGAGTGGAAATGGGAATGTTACTTCCTTGCACAGAATTATGTTTGTTAGGATGTGGTGAGTTATTAGCCATAAAAAGGTGGTTTCCCTCCTTCAAGAACCAGAATGTTGACGTTGTTAGATCCCACCAACATGCAAGGGGGTCTCCCTAATGAAAATTCCCAATTAGACTTCACACCATTTGGTGTAGAAGCCCTTCCAGAAATAAGGTTCGGTAGCCATTTTTCTTATAGATTTTCCTTGGATGCGATGGTCAACACAAGGGAGTAATGTAGATGTACTTTTGAATGAACAAGTGAGTATTCCTTATGGAATGTTTAGTTGCAGAATGTATCAAGGTTATTTAACCAGAGGGGAAATAATAGTGGGCCTTTTAAAGAAGATTAATAGTATTAATCTAATAAAGACGCGTCAGAATGTATATATGAAAAAATCATCGATCAACTAGATAAATAATTCACATAGAAGCAACTATCAATAAAACAAGTACAAGACACCTTCAACAATATAAGCACTAAAGCCATCAAAATAGTACAATTTATTTAGTACATATGACAATGATATATATTGCAAACATTCAAAGAGTAGTATTACAATATTTAAGACATACGCATGAAAGTGTGTTGGCTCAATGAGCTTTGAGTATCAAGCAAAGATTCCAAGATGCATCGGTACAATGAAAACCATTAGCTCCAATAGTGGAATGTTAGAGCTACCACTTTCTCCTCCAAAAGAAATATTTTCTTGTCTAATTCCTAGTGGGAGGAGACAAGGTGAAAATTCCTTTGCTTGAGCTATGAGGATGTATATATAAAAAATGGGGTGACTCTTCACCTTCCTTGTGAATCTTGGACTACCCTCATAACTCTTTGACTTCCATATGAACTTTTGACTTATTCATGAATTTTCACATTCTATAGATGACTCTTGGACTTCCACTCTACATTACATTTCTCATATATTGAAAATTACATAATCATATCCACGAATGATGTGGAAAATGATGACTCTTATGACACCTTTACAAGACATGACATTACATTGATGACATGGAGTCAATGATGATATGGAAATGCCAAGCCATTATTTTTTGTTTTTGTATTGGTGTCTTCTTGAAAGATGGTACATGATCTTCTTATTCCTCCTCCATAAGGCTTGAAGGTATGGAGTCTTCACTATGATATTTATCTTCAGTTGTTGTCGTAATATGGTGTCCCTTCACCTTCTTGTTCAATGATCGAATTTTCTTTGTGGCTCCATAAGTGTCTTGTAGTATAGTTTCATTCTCCTTATTTTCAATCATCATCATGTCATGTTAAAATATAATACTTGTAATTGGAACTCACTCATGATAATATGACATTAATATAGAAAAATCCTAGTCTAACGTGATTCATGAAAATAAATTATTGAGTTGGAATTTGGTGTTGGACTCAGAGGTAGACTCAGGGATTCTGCACTGTGCAATTCCAGAAGTTAGGAGTGATGGACTGGATCTTGATACTGCACAAAACATAGTTTTGGAGACCTAGGCAAGATGAATACGCAGTTGAGGTGCTTAGTGAGGAAATATTGAGCCTTGAAGTTTCCTAATGGACAGTATGTGAGAGGAAGTGAGAGGCCTATGGATTGTGCAATTGTGTATTTCAATCAGGCAGGATGATAGCATGAGGCTTGCCACTGTGCAATACATAGAAGGAAGCTGACTATGAGCTGAATTGTGCAGTTGTAGATTATGCTGCTGAAACGGAATTGTAGTTGAAGATGTAGAAAATATAGTTTGACCACTTGTTGGAGATGAGCTAGGAGAATCTCTGATAGTTATGAGTGTCTGTTGCTCTGTTTCCTTGCTTTGGTCTATGTCCATATGAATTCTTGCTCTCTTTTTTTATTTCATTTTGAAATCCCTGCTAGATGTATCATTCTCCACAGTAGATTGATCATTTCTTGGCCTCTTTCATGTTTCCTCTTTATCTTTTTCTTTTCCTATGTCTTGCTTATCTTCTGTAATCTTCTTTTCTTGTGGAGTAGGGGTCTATATGCTTGAGTTTGAAATCACATGTTCATCAGCTTCCTGCAATGTATTTGTTACCCACTCTGTTCGGTTCATGAATTGCTCAATTTCAGGCCTGTGGGTGTGGATATATGGAGTTGATTTATTTTCCACCCTTTTCTTGGAGATGATGCCCAATGGGTCATAAGACTAGGTGAATTTGTGTGTGAATTTAATCTCCTTCAACATCCTATCAGCCTCCTCTCCCGCTGCTCTGCTATTGCAAATGAAAGGAATGATTTGGGATTTGATCCTAAACTAAGACTTCTTTTTGGAAGATACAAAGTGTACCTCATCTGCATTTATCATCTGCCTGATGTACTCCAGGGAAAATATCCTCATGGGGAGGAACTTTGGTAGCTTTTAAGGGGCCAACTCACACCCATATATTCTAAGCTCTGTGTAGTTCTGGTACAAGTACCAGTCTCTAGTTCTTACTTGGTTTGACAGCTACATGATCCTTTTAAACTCTTCATTTATCCTTGGTTCCACTGTCCTGCTGAGGATGCTCATTGTTGGATGCAAAAAGGCTTCAACAAATATTTTGTAGGTGTAATCCTTATGTTCCTCATTAGCATGGTTGTCCAAAAGATGACTGATTGAGGTTGGGAGTCTTCATTAACTTTCCTCATTGTAAACTGGAACCTATTGGCCTGAAAATATACAAACATGTAAACTAAGACTGAAGTGTATTTAAACACTTCCTCTGTATCAAATTTGACAAACTGGTCGTGGATGGCATCAGTTAGGAATTTACAGAAGTTAAACATAATGGAAGGCTTATAATTTGATGAAAGTATGGACAGGAAACCTATCATTGCCTCATCTATCCACTAATCTGAATGGTATCCTACAAGTAAGAAAGAGCAGTGATTATGTGTTGGGTCCTAACAAGCAATGTAGAAGATGGATAAGGAGGATTATTCTTAGGCAATGGAGTGTCTGTAGACATGAATAACTCTAGTGTTTTGGCTCTGCTAGAAAAATCTAACTTTTGGTATAATTCTCTGAGGGATTCATAGGAAAAAGGAATGGATTCTTCAACAACAGAAGCTTGCATTATTTGTATGATGGACTGGGCACTTATGGTAAAGAGGACTTGTCCTATGGGGGCTACAATAGATCTCTGGTTTATATCATAGCAAGCATGACATTTTCTAACAAAATCAGGGCAACTCTGGGTTTTAGGGAATATATAATAGGGAATTTAGTCTCCCACAGCCTTATATCATCGACTTCATCGATGAGCTTGTATTCTAGCCAATAGTAAACATCAACAGATCAAATTTTTAATTAGTCTCAGGTATCTTGAAGTCTCTGTCAGCCAAGTCCACATGAGGGTGAACCATTGGGTTAAATGGCTATTGCTCCTTCTTTGAAGGCATTATTTCTCAATAAAAAATAAACTGGTTGCAAATGCACATAAGGGGATTTATAAGAAGAGGGGAAAAAAAAAAAGGGAATTCAGCTGATTAGTAGGGGAAATGGGAGAAAAAGGAATTGAAGAAGGGGAACTTTGTTGATTCTGCAGACAATTGAAAATATTTTTTTGTGCCTTCTTTTTCTCTATAAAACCTTAACTGTGGTCACTTGTTACAAAATAAACAGGCGAGTAAATTTATTTTTGTAGGGTGACAGGAATACTGTTGACATGGCACGGGCTCGTTGGATAATGAATTAGTCAATTAAATTCCTACAAGACCTTTAGGTGGGAGCGTAGGTGATTTGACGAAGTTGAAATGAGTGGTCATCGTGGCACAATGAGTGTGACAAGGAGATAACGGTCAGTGGCGTGGTTTTGTCATGGTGGAAAAACTGCTTTTCGCAGGGAGTTGCAGCTGGTAAGCAGAATGGAGTGGGGGGGTGCGAAAAAATGTGTGCCCGACACGTAGCATATGAGGCGGTTTGGGAAACCGCCCATTTTGGACACCCCCCACCCAACGTTAACTTTCGGAGTTTGATGGGTGGCTGGAAATGATCATGGACCATTGGATGAAATGGAGGGAGTGGAGATGAGGTGGAAGCGATGGGAGGCTAAGTAATGATGGGATGTGAGTAGATGGTGGGTTCAGGCAATTATATGTCGAGCGAGGTATAGTTTTGAGACTTTAGGACTTTAGTATATGACATTAATATGTCAAATAAATGAATATATCCTGAAACTTTGGATATCCAATGTTTTTTTATTTTTTCCTTTTTATCCAGGAAATACATGAAGTCCTTAGGATGAACTCTGGAATAAATTTCATGTTTCTCCATATTTATTTTCCTTTCATTCCTACCTACCCTTTCACTAATCTAACATTTTTTATCATTCTTTTGCAAGGTGCATTTATGCTTGCAAACCCAAATCTCTTTTTTTCATAAAACTCTAATCTACTCTATCCCTTATTCCTTCCATTGACTCAGATTAAACTGTTGAGTCAATTTTATTTCTTCCTAACTACTGACCTGCCAAGATTAAACTATTTGGAAAATCCTTATTTTCTAACCTATTCAACAAAAATTTAAAATTGTTCAATCATGCTTAAACTATATGATTGAACAAACTAATCTAATCAACAATGGCATTTTGATTTGCAGCACTTTAAGTATTATTCTTTTTTGGGTTTTTCTTTCTTTTTCTTTTCTCCTTTTTCAATATACCCTCTTTTCTTTCCTTTTTTCATATTTTTTTGGAAACCATTTGAATATTGAAAATCATACACAATATGAAATTGCAATTTATGAAATACTCAATCACCTTGAGATCCTATAATTTATAGGACCCTAACAGGAATTACATGATGGATTACTCATGTATCGTAAGTATTAATATCATTGTATGTCCATGTGAAGACATCTCGGTACTGCTTGAAGATGCGGATAAAATATTTCCGCTCTTGAAGTGTACAACAAGTATCTAGATTTACATACTTCGAATATTTTTTTGTACCAAGATTTACTTGTTCGTGTGACAGAGTAGAACTATGATTCTTTGTATTAACCTATCCCTTGAAGCAATTTTGCAATTCATACAGCTTTTCCAATGACACCAAAACCTTGGGCATGTAATTTCCTCTACTTTGTTGAGTTGAATCCTACAAAGCTTTCTCATGCTCATATTCGTTGATATATGTGTCCTTTAATATGCTAGTGTTCTCCATGAAATTCAGTATATGTTGGTCATTAAAAAAAAATGTAAGCTTGGCAGGACTACATCATCAACATGTCCAATATATCACCCCGATTGGGGCGGGGCATTGAACTAGTGACTTCACATCAAGGAGTGCCTTAACAAAGCACCCGATCACTATCTATCCAAGAGCTCGTGGACTTATCTATTGGTCATCATTAAAAACATGAAAATTATTTATATTATCAGCAATGGATGGCCTATAAATAATTTCAATAGAAGATCCATCCCTTAATGGTGACAACCTAGCAGCATCATTTACTAATTTATCAACAACAACATTGTGAATTCGAGGAACAAAAATAATATTAAAAGCTTGGAATTGAGAAATTATATTCCATACCTCTTGTTCGTAATTTATAATATTAGGTGACACACAATGTATCATATTCCTTACATGTCGTGCGAGAAGTTTTGAGTGACCTATTTCTTTAAGCGCTAACTTTAAGGACGATGGCGTTTTTCAAACCTAGAATAAGTGCCTCATATTCAACAAAGTTTTTGGTGCACTCAAATTCCAAGCAGAAAGAGATGAGATGTTTTTTCTATTGTGGTTCTATCAAATGAAACCATATCCAAATCCCTCCTACATTTTCGAACCATCAAAGTACAAAATCCAAATATTATCGACACTAGGGCTATGTCCGATAATACTACTATTTACACCTACTCTACAAAATTAATTTGCACCAGTTGTATTTCGAGGAAGGAGTTCCAACTGTGTATCTAGTGGGATGGGTAAAGGTTGTGCCAGATAACATCCGTGATCTACTTCCATAAAATAATTTCTGAAAATAACATCTACAAATTCCACTGGTTCATTTTTTCTCTCAAGTTGTGTCATGGTATGTTTCATGTAAGGCATTATTTCTACTCAAATTTGGTTGGGTTTTCCCTTATATAAAATCCATAGATGTGTCGAGTCAATTGAAAAGTACCCTTGTAATTCGTTGGACCAATCTCTACTCAATAGTAGACCATAGGCTTCGGGAATGCCCACAATTACAATATGTATACACTTGTGAACTTTATGGCCAGATGATAAATGAAAGATCACATTGTTGAGCTCACAATAGCATGGACAAGTGATATGTCTAGTTGTATGATCCATGCATCAGTTTTATCCCATTTAGCATTAATTTTCTTAGCGAAAAAATAATGGCATAACATTTTTTAATGCACTATGTTAGGAATCTGTAATTTTAGGAGATTGGTGAGACTAAAACTACAGAAGCAACATTATTTCAACCACTTTGGGATTCTAGGATCTAGCCCTCCTGAATCCGGAGAGGGATCTCTCCAATAAGTGCAAAGATTGGATTTATCTTTAAGGTTTTGGGTAATGATATTAGGCTAGTTATGAAGGCCGAGTGTTTTGTTTTGTTTTTGGATGGTTGAGCATGAATATTGTTTGAGGGAAAATCCTAAATGGAAAGAGTTTAAAAGGTGATAAGTTGCATGCAATCAGAGTAAGATTTGGCTAAAAATATAGATATAACGCTAGTTTTTAGTCCATTGGGCTATGGAGTCATAACAGGGCTTTAATTGAGCAACAACATCAAGAGTGATCCAAGGGGAAAGTCATTTATATCACAAGATTATCGAGATTAAAATGATGGAAATGGAAACAATAAAGTGTTGGAGGGGTGGAAACTGATAATAATTTCAACAAGGATTTATAGTCAGTCCAAACAAGAAAAGCCTCTTAAGTAACTGTTTAAAACCAACCAAGGACAGGGCTAACCATAGACTTCTTGGGCAAGTTTGTATTAAAGCAGCTTAATTGACAAAAAATCTAGTGATCCGCATAATTACCTTCAGAAAGTATGAAAACACATAAGAGAAAAAAAGTGCACCTTAAGATCAGATAAGGTACTTTTAAACCCAGTTTGCTTTCAGCCAACACCAAGGGAAACCTTCAGAATCTGCCTTTGGAGAAATAAAAGCTAGAAAACAGGGCACACCATCACTTTCTAGTCTATATTTAATAAGAAAATAATGAAAACAACATTCAAGAAGAATGTTTAAGGCAAGCAGTAGGATGAGGGAACGCCATCATTCCTAACTGCTTGGACCATATTGAATCCTTCTTGAATAAACAAATTCGTAGGAAGACATTAAGATAAAGCTTATCAGTCAGAGAAGGGTACTGGTAAATAGTAAATCCTGACTCTATAATTGTTGTTCTTGATCATAGAATAGTGAAAAATATGGCATACATAGAAGGAAAGAACAATAACAAAGAAAGGGGCACTTCACCAGTGATATAGACCAGGATCCCAAGAAACGGCTTGTTATTGATGTCAAACCAGTTATAGTCTTCAGCTCCAATGTTTCAGTTCAACAATCATCTTCATTTTTCTCAGCCTAACTTATCTAATCACAAACAGAGCTTCAAGGGCCAGTGAACACTATTTACAAGTAGGAGTTTCAAGCTCAAGTATATTTCAAATTTTTTCAACCAACAATTTCTCATCTTCTACAGAAGTATTTATAGAAGAATGAGGAGGTGAGATCTGATAAAAGATCTCCCAGGCAATTAATGCAGACTAATGACTTCTCAGCCTTTGAGGGGCTCAATGGAGAAGCGTACAGGTATTCTTACTGTATTAATTTATTTACATTTAAGATTAAGCTCGGTGGGAGCTTTTGTTGACTTTTGAGGCTCTGTGTCATGAATGTAATAACTCTGCTGATATTTTTACGTTAAATTCCTTTAGCAAAATTAATTCTTCGGCCGCGTTGAGGCAAATATCTGATTTTGATCAATAACTTTGGCCTCTGTTTGAATGCTTTGAGGCACAGGTGGCCTTGTGGTAGCTAGGAGGAATCAATTTTCCTCAGATGTAGCGGTGGATGCCTTTCTGTCTGATAAAAAACTTATGATTTTCTTTAACTGTGTTTTAATTTGGAGGGTTAGGCTTTTGATAATGAATCTTAGCCGTAATCCTCACAAATTTGTCTTCAATATTCTGTTCTGGTATGTTCTGTCTTCGACACTGATACTCTTTTAGAAATAACATTGTGTTTTGTTGACGTGCAGGCCGCGCAGGGCTCATATGGCATCAATGCTTATGAAGCATTGATGAGACGTGGAATAGAGCCCTCGTAGTTCTTTCCCTTTGATAACAAAAGGCCAGGGGATTTTCACCCTCAGATTTTTTTTTTGTTTATATTACAATGGGAAAAACCTTTGAAACCTGCAAAACACAAACAATATTTAAGAAATCCCACGTTTTTGGGTTTTACTGCTGTAGAGGGCGTGGGGAGAAGCGTGGTCGTTGGATGGCAACATCCAACGGTCGAGATTAGTTAAGAGAAGGTTAAGAAGGAGAACAGAGGGAAGAATAAGTCGAAGCCGTTGATCACGCAATGATCAACAGTGGTGAATAAATCAGGAATCGGCGATCGAAGGGGGGAAAAGTAAAGTAATTAGACGCACCCGATGGAAAAACCTCGATGCGATTAGATGAAAACTGTCGATCTGCAGATCAGATCGACAGTGGGAGATACGTCGGGAGATCGCAATCGGCGAGGAGAGAGTAATAGAAATCGCCGATGCGATTGGCACGATCGGGGAAGGCTAATGCAATTGCGTGATCAAGCCATCGCAATCGGAGGTGACAGTCCAATGCACCAAATGAAAAATCGCGATGCGATATTGCGCAGGCCATTTGATTGGTCTAATGATCAACGACGGAGATGGTTTTATATCATTTTCAGGGGGAAAAACTTAACCCTTTATGAAAACCCAAAGTTTTAATAAAACATAGGTTTATCGGGGCGGAAAGTATATATAAAATGGTTGGCGCCTGTCTGCGGGGCTGTGGGTTTATATGAAGAGCCATAGGCCCGAGGCTTTTATAATAAAGGGCCAATCACATCGGAAGGTTGGGCCCGGTATTTCAATCTAACCATTTGAATCTTTGCGATGCGATGGGTGCCTTGGGACTTAAACTCTTGGTCCCGGGCGGAGGCTATATGGAATGAAAAGTGGAGGGGCGAGGTTTTTATATATATGGGACTTAATCGCATCGGAACCTTTTAAACACGGCAAACATACTTATGCACTCAGTATTTGCGATGCAACAAGCAGTTTGTGGGACTAGCACCTAGTTCTAGGGTGCGGACACGTGGAGGGGAAGTGGTTTAAAACTTAGCCCAAGGGGGCTTAAGCCTTTATACAAAAATATGTATTTTTTATGATTTTTTCAATGTTTTTTAATGGATTTGGGGGTTTTGGTATAGTTAAAAAATGATTTTTAAACTATGTAAAAATGATTTTCATGAATGGAAGAAGGGGAATCTTGAATAATAGAGGAATTTTATGGAGAAAAAGGGGAGAAAATGAAGGTTAGCTTTGAGTGGAGGAAAGGGAAGAAATGATGTTTTTGCAGCAGTCTTTTCTCATGAAATCAACAAAATTTCTGATTATAAAAAGGGAAAAGCAACGAAGATTCGGACAGAGGCATGGGGCCTTCAAGAGTCTTCAAGATATAACACTTTTTAGCAATGAAATTTGTTCCTTGAAGGCTCCAAAAATGTTTTAGCCAGCATTTGATATAACAAATTTTTATTGCTGGCTAACAGTGGCTCCACTTGGGGATGGTGCCTTCTTGAAGGCATCAAGAACTTTAGACTTGCATTCTCTGGGAGGCTGATCTATGCTTCATCCATTGGGCTTCCTTTCTTCACTTGAAGGATCTTCTTTGCTCTGAAACATATTAGAAGCCATGGAAAACAATGGATCTTTCATCTACAAGCTTTCTACCTACCCAATCCTACTAATCTAACATTTTTTCTTCTTTGGGGTGCACTTGGATTGGAAAAATATTTTCACAACATTTTTTCTTTTGAAAGAAGGAAATATAATCTATTTCTACTCCTTATTTCTCCATGAATTCATATTAAACAATTGAGTCCATATGTTTCTCTACCTAATCTACCAATCTGTTAGGATTAAACAGTCTAACAGATTTTTATTCTCTAAATTTTACAACAGAAATTTAAAAACATACAAGTCAGGATTGAACAGTCTAACTTGATGTTGATCTATGGCATAAAAACAAGTTTCACATAGATATTTTTTTGCAGAGAATTAAAACAAAATGGAAGGCTTAATATTTGAAAGTTTCAAAGCACTTCCTTCATCTTTTTACAGCTTTGTTTTGACTCTTATTTGAGTTGTCTTTCCTTTGTAAACTGGTTCAGATTTTGAGCTGATTAGAACCAGTTATTCCTCTATTTTGACTCAGAATTTAAAAAATATTTGAGTCATTCTTCTTCTGAAACTTAGGTTCAGATTTTGAGCTTGTTTGAACCTTTAATTTCTAGTCTAATCTACCTACTGATAAGCCAGGATTAAACAGTTTGGAAAATCGAATTCACTATCCTATTAGCAGTCAATTTAAAACTAATTAGTCAATATTAGGGAGTATGACTAATTAGAAGTGTGTCTTTCAGGAGTGGCATTTAAGCTTGCACACTTTCAAATTTGTTTCTCTTTTTTGGTATGGGGTTGTACCTTTCTTGTTTTCACAATCTTCCCTCTTTTCTTTCTTCTATTGTTTTTGTATTTTTTTGTTTTTCTAACTTTGAATGTAATGGTGGATGAGATATTTATAATGTAAAAAAGATAAAAAGGCTTCAAAACATGACATGGATCAAGAGAAGTAATGCTTAAGCATCCTGCCATTGACAGGACCCCCAAACAATTCTGCTCCATTCAACTCTTGTAAGAAAAAGGCATTATTACCAGTAGCTGAATGAATGAAGTAAGGGCCAAACCATAAGTTGTCAAATTTTCCATGCTTGCCCTTGTCTTCCCTCCTTGAGTCCCACTTTAAAAATTTGTCCCCAATATTGAAATTGTTGGCCTTTGTTCTTCTGTCAAAAATCTTTTTAATGCTGTCATGTTTCTGTAATGCTTTGTTATATACCTCCTCTCTGGTTTGCTGAAGGTGAACAGTCTGATTTATCCTTCTGATCATGTCATTATCTTCCGACTGAACCTCTTGATTTAACTTCATAACTGGCACACCAAGGCTGGTAGGAAAAATTTCATCAGTGCCATACACAAGTTGGTAGGGTGACATTCCAATAGATTTCTTCAATGTCAATCTGTCAGCCCAAAGTGCATGCACAAGATTTGTGTGTCAAGACTTCTTGTTGTCCTCCAACAGTTTCTTCATTATGTTCACTAAGCTCTTGTTTGAGGATTCTGCAAGTCCATTACCTTGAGGGTAATAGGCCGTGGAATTCCCCAATGTTATCTGATATCCATGACAGAATTCAACCATCTTCTTTGATCCAAATGTTGCTGCATTATCAGTGATGATCTTGGTAGGACAGCCAAATCTGGAGTGTAATCTGATATTTGTGACAGAACTCAACCATATTATTTGATCCAAATCCTGCTGCATTATCAGTGATGATCTTGGTAGGAAAACCAAATCTAGAGAGGATATTAGTCTCTATGAATTTTATAATGACAGAATCATTGGCTTGCCTACAAGGGATGGCTTCTATCCATTTGGTGAAGTAGTCTGTGGCAGTGAGAATCCATCTATGCTGGGTAGAGGATGGTGGATGGATTTATCCTATGAAGTCAAGCCCCCATTGTCGAAAAGGAGCTTCAACAATGATTGGATGCAGAGGTAGGGGTAGCAGTTTCCTTTTTCCTTCAAAAAGTTGGCATTTATGACAGGCAATTATCATCTTGTGTACATCAGGAAAGAGAGTAGGCCAATAGTAACCAACCCTTAGGATTTTGTTGGCTGTTGTCTTCCAGTATAAGTGGCCCCCACATTCTCCTTCATGGAACTCATGCTTAACCTTCTCTGCATCATACTTAGGCAAACATTTAAGCAATATACCACTTGCATTTTTCCAATAAAGACTTTTATCTATAATGCAATAGTTTACAACTTTTAACTTCAAAAACCTTGCCTTCGTTTTTGTCAAACTAGTAGGTGTATTCAAATTAAGCAAAACATAAAGAATATCAACATAACAGGAGGAATTCATAAAATGGTCTTCAACAATGGGAATGGAGATTTCCTCTTGTTCATCTAAAGCATTATTCATATTAATATCAAGAACTTCAAAATTTGATTCAGCCATTAACCTAGCTAGACCTTGGCCTTTGATGAGTTTAGTGGGCTTTATTTCTAAATCATATTCAAGAATAACATCCATCCAATTACCTCTGTTACCATCTGGGTCCTGCGTTAGAATGTATTTGACAACTGAATTTGGGACAAAGTCAATGATGTGTGAGTGCAAGATGTATACTCTGAAGTCTTTTAAAGCCTTAACTAAAGCAAAGGCTTGCTTTTCCATAATGTTATACTTCAAAAGGGCATCCATCAAAGCCTTGCTAAAGAATGCAATAGGCTGCTCTTGTCCTTGTAAATTTTTCTGTAAAATGACAACAACTATTGTATGTTCTGATGCAAATGAAAAAATATAAAACTCTTTTGAAAAATCAGGACTGACTAGAACCGGTGTTGTGGTTAATGCTTGTTTCACTAGTTCAAAGGACTTCTTTGCTTCCAAAGTCCATTTTTCCCCTTGCTCCTTCTTTAGCATGTTTGTTATATTTTTAAGGAGCTCAGCCAAGTTGGGTATGAACCTTCTCAAGAAATTAATCTTTCCAATGAAAGATTGCAACTCCTTGATGTTTTGAGGATGAGAGATTTGCAATATGGCCTCAATCCTCTTTGGATCTATCTTAATACCCTCTTCTGAAATAATGTGCCCAAGAATTTTACCTTCTTGAAGACCGGAAAGTGTTTTCTTAGGGTTTAAAGATATCACAAACTTCCTGCATCTCTCGAAGACTATTCTTAAATGTTCTAAGTGCTCTTCATCTGTCTTTGAAAAAACAGTAACATCATCAAGGTATATAATGATGAATTAGCCCAGTTCTTCTGAGAAAGCTATGTCCATGTCTCTTTGGAATGTTTCACCAACATTCATTAGACCGAAAGGTATTTTAACGTACATGAAAGTGCCCCATGGTGTAGTAAAAGCTGTCTTTAATTGATCATCAGGGTGAACTAAAATCTGATTATACCCTGAGTAGCGATCAAGCAAAGAAATTCTTTTGGAACCAACTACCCTTTGTAAAATATGGTCCATCTTAAGTAAAGGGTAGTTGTCCTTCAAAGAAGCTTTGCTTAAGTCTCTAAAGTCTATACAAATCCTAATCTCTCCTGTTTTCTTCCTAACTAACACCAGATTAGACATCCACTCAGAATATCTAATAGGGACAATAATACCAGCTTCATACATTTTATTGATTTCCTTCTTAACCAAAGGCAGTTGAATAGGGTTTATTTTGTGCATCTTCTGTTTGAATGGATTTTGGTTTTCCTTGAGAGGAATTTTGTGATGTATTATTTCAATGTCATAGGATTTAAGATCTTCGTAACTCCACACAAAAACATTAGAAAATTCTTTAAAAAACTCTATGTATTTGAGTTTAATGTGAGATGGTAAAGTCTTAGACAGTTTAATCATCATAGGTTTTAGTTCACTACGTATATTGCACTCTTCCACCTCAGTCTCTACAGGCTCCAGTTTTGGCTTCTTGGCCACATTGTTAAAATCAAACAACTCTTCTAAAGGGGCCAGAACCTTTGGCAAACTGTGATCTTTAGACTGCAGGGTTTCTAACTCCTTTGTTTCTAATGCTGCAATCATTTCTGTTGTGTTTTCAAGTTTGCTAGACAACAGATTTATATTGGCAACCTTAGGAGATTGTTCTTCTTCATGTCTGTTTCATAATCTGAATCCGAATTGTGTAGTTCAAATTCATTTCTGAATTGCATGAAGTCTTCTATTTGTTTGTCTCCGTCGAACACTTGCCAATATTTTTCGTTATCAGGAACGACGGGTCTGAATTTAATTTGAGTTGTGCATTCTTTGGTTTCGTATGGCGTTAAGCATGTTCTAGCCGCGAAAGCTAAGCCGTGGGCCGCGATATTTCTTTTTCTTGGGACAAAAATTAACTGGGACTCCTCAAAAGTTCTCAAAAGGTCCACGACATCATTTCGATAGGCCCTAAGTCTGGGGTGATTAACGTTGTATTCCCCGTTGACTTGCCTAATGATTAATTTTGAATCCCCATGGACTTTAATTCTTTTGGCTCCTAACTTTTTCAACAAATGTAAGCCTAAAAGCAGGGATTCATATTCCGCTATATTATTCAAACACTGGAAGTTTAATCTACAGGAAATTATTTCTGTGTGGTTGTTTTCAGTGTTACGAATCCAGACACCTGCACCAACATTACTTCTAGTGCACGACCCGTTAAAGTTCATACTCCACAGAGGATTAGCTTCGGGTTCATCTTGATTATTGTCCTCTTCAACTGAAGTGCTTTCGGATTGTTCTTGAGTATCAACACTCTGTTGAATTTTTTTTAACTCCTCAGGTTTTTCACTGCGTTGAGGGTTACTTTCTTGACTGTCAAGGTTAAAAAGTGATGGACGTATGATTTGTAGTTCAAGACCCGTGTTTGGTTTGCTGTTGTTTTCAAATGCAGCAAACTATTTTGACACTTCTGTGGTGTTTACCTCTTCCTCTCTATTGGCCATTAATTTGGATAAAGTCACTTGTTCATCCAATATTTCATCATTAAACAAGATAAATGAATTGAAGCCTGTATTTATAGAATACAGGGGAGAGTTTTGCGGTCTGTCTTGACTAGTCACCATGTACTGCATATGAGACTCCCTGTAAAGTCTTCTGATTTGATTGAAAACAGGGATGGTCGCATAGGTCATGTCCATCTGCATAGTCCCTTTCAACTTAGCCCCCCAAGATCGTGATAACAACATTCCATACTTTGGGGGAACATCAGCCACAAAAATGTCCATTACTAAACATTTGGTTGGAATCTGTGCTAAGTTAACGCAGAGGTCTTTTATTAATCCTAAACATTTTACTCTGCTTGAGTAAAAGGAGTAAAGGTCTTTATAAGGTCTGGTGATTTCTAGACCCAGGCTCTCCATTACAGCTTTGGGCATTAAATTATGAGAAGCCCCGGAATCATGCATAGCGTTATGCAAAATCTTGTCATGAATGTTTAAACTTACATAAAAAGGAGGAACAGGTCCCTCTTGATATCTACCTTCAATCTTTGGACCAAAAATAAGCTCTGGTTGGTCATCGTTAAGATTGACTGTGTCATTGTTATCCTCTATGTTGAAAGCCTTTAAAATTTGGGTCTTATATACATTCTGGGCAGCTAGTTCAGAGAGAGGAATAAAGATTTTAATTTTGGAAATTTCCTCAACCTTATAAACTGCCACTCTGTCAGCAAAATCTGTTTGCTGACTTGCTCTATTTACATTTGACAGAATGGTTTTAATAGGAGTACTAGCTAAGGTGATAACACTACTAAGGTCTGCACTCTGTTTTGTACTGTTTTGAGTGCCTTTCTCTTTACCTTTATCAGAATTTCCAGCCACTGATTTGTCTTTCTGTTTTACAATTTTAGGTTTGTTTACAGTGTTTTTTTGTGAAGATTTGTCAGAGGTTTTTGTTTTGGGAGTTTCTTGATTGGTTTTACTTCTAAGGTCATATTCCCTTTGAGATTCTATGATGACATTTTCCATGTCTTGATAATAACTTTCATCATTATCTCTTTTGTCATCATAAGGTGTGTATAGACCTTGTTTTCTATCATAATGAACCTCAAAGTCATCATTATCTACTCCCATCATGTTTATATCATCTTCATCTGTTTCTTCAACCTCACTCACATAGTTTTGATGAAAGGGAGGAGTGATCTGTTGATCATCTTCCCTAGGTCTGTTTGGAGGTTGGTTTCTTCTGAAATTCTGATTCTGGTTTTGGTTTCTGTTTTGAGGAGCAGTTTGGTTTTGACTTGCTTGTGCTTTCTCAAGGATGCTCATTTTCTTCATCATCTCTTCCATCATTCTTTCCATATTTGAGCTGGAAGTAGAAGGTGTGGATTCCTCTCTAAAGGACACTCTCTTCTCATTTTTCATTCTTGCTCTTTTCTCCATCAAGTTAACTTCCACAGCAAGAGCCCCTTTTTGCATATCTTCAAGGGTTAGAGGATCTCTTTCTCTCAGCTGATAGGCCATTTCAGGGTCAAACCCTTCAGGAAACTTGTTTAAAACTGAGCCTTGTGGAGGTTTTAGATCTGGGGGAAGTGCATTATACACACTATTAAATCTAGTGTAGTAAGCTTGTGCACTTTCCCCAGTGTTTCTGTGGAGGTTCTTGTAATCAGAAAGTATTCGGAGAGGATTCTTCTTCACTTCCCATTTGTTTAAGAATTTCTGATGGAAGGCCTGAAGATCATTTATACTGTGAGGGGCTAAGCCTTTAAACCATTTTCTTACTTCTCCCCCCAAACTCTGAGAAAATAGTCTTAGTTTGACAGATTCATCATCGATTTCATTTCTGTCAAAGTAGTCATTCATCTTATCCACATGTTGTGATGCAGTAGTAGCATTACTAACATCATATAATGGAATTTTGGACTGATAGTCTTGTGGAAGATTTGCCAATGGTACAGGAAGGACTAAGGGAGCATACCATGCTGCCATGATATGAGGTGGAGGTGGATTTGTAAGAGGTGGATTAACAAGAGGAAAAGTGGGCTGAAGTGGAGTGGTTTGGACAGTAAATGTAGGATGAAGAGATGTGGATGGACCAGGGATAGATTGCTGAGCTGATCTTGGATGAGAGACACCTAAATTGTGAAGGAAATGTAAATCAGGTGGTGTTGTTTCTCTACTACCAGGATGCTCACTTGTTTCAGGAGATGAAAGTGAAGACTCAGAATCTAGCTGATCTAAATCATCAAGTGACCTAGTTCTAAATGGATTTACTAAGTCAAATTGTGATTGTTGTAGAGCTGAAAGATTGTCAGGAGCTGAATTAGCTCTCAAGGGTGATATGAAAACAATTGAAAATTTATTCTTAGGAGACTTCCTACGGATAATTTCTGGGTTATCAACTATCTCAGGTGGGTTTGGGTTAGGGTAGGCTCTAGTATGAATCTTTTTAGGAGCCAATATGATGTGTTTTTCAAACACAAGTAAACAAGAAAAGTTTAACTAGATATGATAGTCCTTAAGAGGTTAGCTAAACTGTTTTACACAAATTTTAATCCTACAGTCCTCTAATTGAGTTTAAATGATGTTATAATGATAATGGTTCTTCCTAGTGGAGTCTTAAGGTCTGTTTAGGATTGTGGAGTCGCCAAGTGGAAGTTTTTAGCTCTTTTGGAGGTAAAAGGTTTTATGGTACACCACCATGTTTATTGAATACCAATCTGAAATATTTTTTGGGTTTTCTGAGTTATTTTTCAGTCCTTATGGTTTCTAAGAGTGTCCTAAATCTGTTTCAAAACTTAGCTACGGTTATGAGACAAAGACAATTTGCTCTTATGGCTAAGCTAGATGATCCTTCAAGGTTAGATAAGCTCTTATGAGAATCCTAGGGTTTGCCTAGTTTTTCACTGATTCAAACAAGTTTTACCATGGTTACCATTGGTTTGGTAGTGCTTGAAGAGGCTGCTTTTTACTCACGAGGTTTGTGTGAAATTTTAAGGAAACCTAAAACGAAAATTCGACTCAGTTCCCCAGCGGAGTCGCTAGAGATGTTAGCTCCTCATAATTTGCAATATTGGAAAAGTCAAATTGCAGGGAGAAACACTATTTCAACCACTTTTGGATTCTAGGATCTAGCCCTCCTGAATCCGGAGAGGGATCTCTCCAATAAAGTGCAAAGATGGATTTATCTTTAAAGCTTTTGGGTAATGATATTAGGCTAGTTATGAAGTCCAAGGGTTTTTGTTTGTTTTGGATGGTTGAGCATGATTATTATTTGAGTGGAAAGTCCTAAATGGAAAGAGTTTCAAAGGTGTGAAGTTGCAAGCAATCAGAACAAGTTTTGGCTAGAAGATAGATATAACGCTGGTTTTTAGTCTATTTGGCTATGGAGTCATAAGAGGGTTTTAATTGAGCAACAACATCAAGAGTGATCCAAGGGGCAAGTCATCTATATCACAAGATAATTTGAGATAAAATGATGGAATGGAAACAATAAAGTGTTGGAGGGGTGGAAACTGATAATAATTTCAACAAGGATTTATAGTCAGTCAAAACAAGAAAAACCTCTTAAGTAACTATTTAAAACCAACCAAGGACAGGGCTAACCATATAATTCTTGGGAAAGTTCGTATTAAAGAAAATCAATTGACAAACAATCCAGTAATCCGCATAATTACCTTCAGAAAGTATGAAAACACATAAGAGAAACAAAGTGCAACTTAAGATCAGATAAGGTTCTTTGAAACCTAGTCTGCTTTCAACAAACACTTAGGGAAACTTTCAGAATCCACCTTTGGAGAATAGAAGCTAGAAAACAGGGCTCACCATCACTTTTCTAGTCTAACTTTAATAAGCAAATAATGAAAATAACATTCAAGAATAATGTTTAAAGAAAACAGTAGGACGAGGGAACGCCATCATTCCTAACTGTATTAAATCATTCTTAAATAAACAAATTAGAGGAAAACATTGAGATAAAGCTTATCAGTCAGAGGAGGGTACTGTAAACAGTAGGTCCTAACTCTATGCTTGCTATTCTTTATCAGATAATAAATGGACAATATGGCCTACACAAAAGGAAAACAATTACCAAGAAAGGAGCACCTCACCAGTGATATAGACTAGGATCCCAAGAAACAGCTTGTTATTGATGTCAAACCAGTTACAATCTTCAGGTCCAATATTTCAGATCAACAATCATCTTCACTTCTCAGCCTAACTATTCTATCACAAGCAGAGCTTCAAGAGCCTTTGAACACTATTTACAAGTAGAAGTTTTGAGCACAAGTTTATTTCAAAGCTCTGCAACCAACATTTTCTCATCTTCTACAGGAGTATTTATAGAAGAAATGAGGAGGTGGGATCTGATAAAAGATCTTCAAGGTTCAATTAATATAGATTTAATACTTCCCGACCTTTGAGGGGCTTGATAGAGAAGTTTATAGACATGTCCTCTGTATTAAATGGTTTAAATTGATAATTAAGCTCGGTGGGAGCTTTTGTTGACTTTAAGGCTCCGTGTCATGTTGTAATAACTCTGCTGATATTTGTTGCATTAAGTTCTTTTGGCTGAATTAACTATTCGGTTGCGTTGAGGCAAATATATTCTTTTCTGATCATAACTTGGCCTCTGTTGAATGCTTTGAGGCTACAGGTGGCATTTGGTAGTTGAGAGGAATCAATTTGCCTCTTATGTGGCGGCAGAGGCGTCTCTGACTGATAAATCTTTGATTTGTCTTTAATTGTGTTTTAATTCGGAGGATTAGGCTTTTGATTTTCGATCTTAGCCGTAATCCTCCAAAACTGTGAACAATCCTCAATCCTTTATTTCTGCTGATTTAATCTTCAACACTGATACTCTTTTAGCTTTGATTTAATTGACTGTGTCTTGTTGATGTGCAGGTTCCGCAAAGGGTCCATATGGCATCAATGCCCATGAAACATTGACGAAACGTGAACTTGAACCCTGCTCAACGATTTCTCTTTGATAGATGAAAACCTGGAGGGAGGCAGGACCCACAGGGGTCGGGCTTGTTGGGGTTAATATGAACTGTTGGATGTACAGGATCAACGGTCAGGATTCGATCTGGAGTATAAACGAAATAATAAAAAGGCGGAGAATGGGTTAATAAGGATCGTTGATCTGGAGAGATCAACGGCTGCGATTTGGCCAAAACCATTTATGAAGCGGGGCATATGAATTTAACCAAAGTCAGGAGACGCAATCTGGACCGTCCGATCTGGACACGTGGACGACCCAGATGCAATTGGAGGCATGCAATCGGCAGGGGAAGAACTTGAATGGCGCCGACGCGATTGAGCACTGGCCATCGATCTGCAGATCAGATCGATGGTGGAGGATGAATCGAAGGATCGCCAATCGGGGGGAGGAATAAAACGCGCCCGATAAAACTTGTGATGCCATATTGCACGATCCGTCTGATCACTTTAGATCGACGGTGGAGATTATCTCAATTTTTTAACAAGCGGAAACCCTTTTAAACATATGAAAACCAAAAATTTAATGAAATAAAAAGGTTTTGGCTTCGGGGGAGGGTTATATATATGAAATGGCTTTTGGCCCATCTGCGGGGCCGTTGGTTTATATGGAAAGTAATAGGCTCAGGGCTTTATATGTACAAGGGCCAATTGCATTGGAAGGAAAGGTCGAGCTTTTCAATCTACCCATTTAAAATTCTCTGATGCGATTAGCGCTAAATGGGATTAGTGCTTGGTTGCAACAACAAGGCATATGGTGGGGAAGTGGTTAGGACTTAGCCCAAAGGGGCTTAAGCACACAGTCAAAAAACTTATTTTTTATAAATTTTTCACAATTTTTGATTTGGGGGTTTCGGCAAAGTTTTAAAATGAGTTTTAAACCTTGTAAAGAGGATCTTATGAAGGGGAAAGGGGAAAAATGGAAAATAGAGGAATTTCATGGGGAATGAAGGGGTAAAAATGAAGGTTAGTTTGAAGTGAAAGGAAGGGAAAAATGGTGTTTGCAGCAATCTTTTCTCTATGAAATCAACAGAATTTCAGAGGTTAAAATGGAAACAACAGTGAAGATTTAAACAAAGGACATGATGTCTTCAAGAGTCTTCAAGAGATAACACTTTTAGCAATAAAACTTGTTTCTTGAAGGCTCCAAAAATGATTTAGCCACCTTTTGATATAACAAATTTTATATGTGGCTAACAGGAGGGAGGATGTTTGCTGTAGTATCCACTTATTGTAGTTGCTTGAGGACAAGCAACATTTTGTCGGGGACGACTGTAATATTCCCAATTTTTCACATGATATTTGGAATATTAGAGTTCTTAATTTCCTTAATGAATTAAGTATATAAAAGGGTGGAGGGACCCATAATCCTCATGATGAATAAATATCCACTTTTTAGGTGTGAATGTGGATTAATTAAGCCTAGATCTACATAATAAGGTAGTGGAGCCACTACTAAAGTGAATGGAATTGGAGATCATGTCTCATTAATGAGATAGATCATGGAGGTTGAAGTAGTCAACTAAGATCTTGGAGGGGATCAAACAGAAGATCATGGAGCATTCATGATGAGATGATGGAGGAAGTTGTGCAATTAATGCACACATGATGGAGAGGGTTTACACTGCTCCTAGACATGGTGGATGACTTGGAGATACAATGCAGTGAAACATGGAGGATCAAGTCCACATGCACAACGCAGTTTAGATGAGGGCCAAGGCATGGGAAGGCTCATGAACTATGTAAAGGAGATGAAGACAACAATGAAGGAAGCTATTTATTATTGATTTTGAGGTCTGTTTAGATCTGGAATTGTCATGTGACATTCCATTGCTTTCTTGGGCTGTTTAGCAAAGATTGCAAGTGCTGTTTAACACAGGGTGTTCCTGGTCGGGAATCCCACCTCTTTCTTGAGTAGCTCTAGAGAGAGGGTTTCACTTCATTCTACATCAGGCATTGGTGCAATATATATTTTCCTACTTTCTGCAGAAAATTCATATTCAGGAATTTCGCGATTTCTGAAGATCAGTTTGGGAGGTGGAGGTTGTCTTCAGTATTTCAGATGGAGAACAGGTGAAGGCTTATTCCTATCACCTTGGGCTTGAAGATCAACATTCCCAAAGCTTAATTTCAGATTTGGCATCATGCAAAAAGTTATTGACCTCATAGCAGCAGTAATTCCATCCAGAATTACGCTGTCCATTATTGCAGATCCAAAGGAGGAAGGAAGTTGCTAGCATTTCATTTAGTAATCCTGTGAGGGATCATCCCCTCACCTTGCCATCAATATTTCCATCAGCCTGGAGTCCATTGCAACATATTTCAGTGGGCATAAAGCCTCTCTTTCCATTACAACACATTTTTTATGAGTAGTTGTGTAGCAACAACTGCAATCATCATTGGAGGATTAAGAAGCTAGATCTAGAGCTTCTAGCTTGTAGATCTGGAGAAGGGATCAACCCTTCAAGCTTAGATCTGACCTTGTGACCTATTTCAACCATCTATTTGTTAGATCTAGCTTCAGATCTATAATCCCAGCAGATAAAGGATCAAACCTTAGGAGGGTGATCTTCCAAAGTTGTAGATGTGGGAAATCCTTTCTGGGTTATCTTGGGTTTCCATCACATTGGCCAGATCTTGAATCTTGGCATCATCAGAGCTCTTAATCTCCCTAGATATGCATTTCCATTTTGCAGTAGTTCATGTACATCTTCAGCAGAAGGGACAACACAGTATTGCTTCTTGTAATCTCATCAATTACGCAGTTCTAGTTGCGGCACCATTGTAGGGTGATTCTAGACCTTCTCTTGGGCTAGATCTACTCATTTTCTATACATTATGTAACTGATTAATCTCCATATAATAAAATGGCTCAACTTCTCTGTAAATTTTGATGTTGTCTTGAGATTTATTGTTTACTTAGTTGCAGTTCTTATATTGTGCTTAAGTATTACTGCACTCTCCCTTTTGGGATATTAAAGTGGTATCAAAGAATGATCTTTGGCTCAACTTGTGGACACTTCATCAAAGAAGAAGCAGATAAATGAGATCTATCATGAAGGAGGATGTTTTTTCCACTCCTCTCTTTAGATCCATGCAAGATCTCTCCAAGGAGGTCTATCAAATGAAGAAGGAAAGGAAAAGGAAGGATCCAAGAAGAATATTTGAAGAGGAAGGTCCAAGCACTTCCTATCAGCAAAGATGAAAACCGGAGAATCATAGATCTCCTCATAGATCTACCATGCCCATTTTCTTTGGAGAAGGTGAGAGGTATAGAAATGAATAAATAATAGAACCTGAGACTCATGAGACTCTCAGTTTGTATCTTAAGGAGTACAAGGAACATTCTAGTCTAACTCTCCAATAATTATTTGAACTAATAGAAGAAATAAGATCCTATAGCAACAATAGAAGGAAGAGGTACAATAGATTCTATTTTCCTACATTTTATGGATCTCCCTCAAGCACTGTTAAGGCTTTGAGGAAAGAGTTAGATGCATTTTTCATGCTACATCTTGTGGCTGAAAAAGAGGCTATCCAGATTGCAACACTTCATCTTGTAGGTGAAGCCAATGATTGGTGGTTTAGACACATGGAGCATGCAAAGGTGACTAAATATTCATATTTCTTTCACAAATTGAGGAAGAAGTTTGATGTGAAGAAAAAAGAGATGTGCCACAAAGATACATCTTCAAAGGAAACAAAGGAGGATGTCAATCTTGTCACTCTGGACAAGAGGTCACTACATTCACCACCAGCTGCAGAAGTACTTGCATCTAGAGAAGGGACACTTGCAACCTTGCAAGATAGTCTTGAGATCTTGACACATAAAGTCCCATGCATGATTCAGGAGATGCATGAGGAAGATGAGGAAGATTCCAGCGCTAGTACATTGGTAGAAGAGCAACCATCTCTCTTACCAGCAGCTGGAGACACCATTTTCCCGGTTGGAGGAACTCTTGTGTTCTGTTAAGAGGTTCCCACACATCATTTGATCCAAGGTTTGCATACAAATTCATCACCTATTATTTCACTAGATCTTATTGGAACTTATGGGGACATGCCATCAGGGCCAATGCATAACCAAGGGTTAGAACAAGATGCTGATTTGAAGCAACAACATATCACAACGCAAAGGACCCTTGATTTGATCAAGGAGGAGATGAAAATATATCCCAGTTTGTCATGGATGGACTACATTCAAACCTTTGAGTTGAATTGTGGATTTTCAGAAAATGGGATGAGCATGATCCTATGTGCAATGACTTGTTATGAGATTAGTATTGTACCTTGCTTTAAGACATCATATGTATTACCCAGCAGATCTACAGCGCTGTCACTTAGTAACAGTGATAATGAAGGATCCCCATTATTCTTGGAGCATGCTGAAGGTAGCTTCACTCATGAAGCAATGGAGGTTAAGATGATGAATGACATACATCTTGAGATGGGAAATCTTTTCTCCTTTCTTGATGCCACTTTCTCAATGAGCATCTCACAGCTCAAAGAGAGACTTATACCTATAGCATATCCATAACCTCATTGGTTTTGGAAGGCCATGGATGAGAAGAAGGTCTCATTAAGAGATCTCATTGGAGGTGCACTTCAACATTTCATGGAGTGCAAAGTTCTTCATCATTTAGAGGAGCTTGGTGTCTTACAATGGGAGGATACCAAGTTTTTGAAAAATGAGACCCATCATCCACATTGGGATGTATGGCTAATAGTACGGATCAAGGGGTTTCCTAACCACTTGCAGATCTATGATACAAGACAACAAGAAGCATGGCTGCGCTGGTTGCTCTTGGGTGAGTATGGCTGCCACTCAAGGGGTCATATTTTGCTGATTCATGCCTTATACATCACTGGAAGAATGCATAAGAAAAAAACATGGTTACTTTCGTTGTTGATGAGAGAGTTTGAAAATCTCATGATATATCTTATGTCCATGTATTTACTCTTGTTTGGGATATGTCTCATGTCTTTACATATATTTCTGTTTGGGATGATAAAACTTTATATTTCCAAATGGGACCAACAAATGTCAACAATCATTAATATTCAACTTTTGGGCCTTTAAGTAAAAATTTAATCATACATTATTTAGTGAAGTGGAAGCGAATTTCTTACCTTCACTATTCATGGATTCCCATAGATGAGTTTGAGAATGTTTTTAGGGAATGCCACACCTCACAATAAGAATACAATTTTTTCATTGCCATATGGATTCTATGGAATTTTTGAAGAGGACTGGGTTCCAATTTGATCATATTGTATAACTATGGACATAATCATTGCTAGCAATATGCCTATATAAAACTTGTCAAAGGTTAATTTGTTGAAGCATCACAAGTATGGTGTTCATTTCTCGAGGAAAGGTATGCATCTACTGAGGTAGTGCATGTATTTCCTGAGATAGGGTATGTATTTCCTAAGTCATGGCATGCATTTTCTGAGGTTGGGTGTGCATTTCCTAAGATAGGGCATGAATTTATTGAGGCAAGGCATTCATTTCGTGGGGTGGGGTGTGCATTTCCAGAGCACAAAAACATGAACAAATTGTGTGTTTAATCCTAATGATAAGATGTATCCTACAATCCCAACATTTACAACAAATTCATTCCGCATAAAAGTTAGCAAGCACAAAATAATTGGTAAAAACTCACATTGGATTGAATAGGTAAAAAATATATCCAAAAAACACCTTTTAATCAAATATTACAAATACCATACATGATTTTGTCCCATACACAATGTTAGAGTCGGATGACCAAGCTCTAGATCTTGCATCAAAATTAACATAGTTTATCTCATGCATTTTCACATCCAAAAATTGTTTTCAACACCCAACCTCTCAAATAATGTTCAAAGTATGCCATATGTTATACATTAGTTGATTCCATGTCACTCTCCCTCCACGATGAAATGTGGGAAGTATTTATCCAGTGTCAACATTCATTCCTTCATTTATCTCCCCTTCACTTTCAATAGTGTTCACAAGTGAGAACGTCTGAAATTTGATTTTCCATATAACATTTTTTCATTTTTTAAATGTGTTTTATGGTGATTACAATTTTTAAAATGGTAACATCGATATGCAATTATTTTTGAAACTGTATATTTCACATCGAAACATTTAATTCACCCATCATAATTTCTAGTGGCTAGTTTATAGGTAGAGGCATAGGAAGATTAAATTTGTTAAGACAAGAATGTCAAAGGGTCTTAACTTGAGTGGTTTGGTGAACAATTTGTTTCCCAGCTGCATGGGTTTAAGTATCCAAAGACATGTTGTAATTGGTCTGTTAGTGGCATTTAAGAAATAGTTGTATATAGTGTAATATTGACAACTGATTTGATCGAAGTCACTAATAAATTCTCATTCTGATTAAAAATAATTGTTACGATGACACTAAAGGAATGGTCACCAACCTCGTGATTAAGTATAACATACATTTCACATGCTATAATGCATGGTGCATGTTTTTCTTTTGTTGGGCTTTTAGTGTTTCTGTACTCTCATCTCTAACATCTATACCAAATATGACATGACTAGGTCCTCACTAAACTCACTTCCCACAAACTTCCATATGGACATGACATCCCTAAACCCACTTCTTGAAAACTTCCATCCACCATATTTTTCACCTTCAAACCAATTTTAAGTTTATCCATTCTTCTAATTTGGATTTTGGTTTATACCCAATTTTCATTTGGATTTTTAATGCCAGAATTTTTAATATGATATGATGTATCATCCTCTGTTATTGATATTTTATTTAGTTAAAATATATATTGACATTCGTAAACATGCATAAGAAATAAAATGATAGGAAGAAAAAATAAATAACAATCAATATTAAATTTTCAAATGGCAGGATAGGTAGATTTTAAATTCTAGGTCCATAATAATATATCCAAAGTGTGCGTTGGGCAATTTCCTTTGGTGCTTATGCCTGATAACACCCTTGGTTTCCTCACAACTATATCCTTTCTCCTTTTTTAATGCATCAAATACTTCTCTCGACATTTTTTGGGCCAAAATTGTCTAGGCCCTTTCTTTCATGATTTTTCTTATTGGGTGTGGAGCCTAATTATCTTCTTGATTCAAAAGTCTTGTTTTAGCCACGTTGGACCTCAGTTCCTAATGGGGTGGAAACACTGCCCATAGGATTTCCATCAAGGGGGTTTATGGGGGGCGACTGTGATTTTATGAGCACCCCCCCTGGCCAGGGAGGGGTTGGGGGGGGGGGGGGGGTTCAAGGGGCAACACCTCGCGAAGAATTTTTTTGATAAAAATTTCCTTGTAAAATATTATAATTTCGTAGTAATATGAGCCGTTTGTTAGGAAGAAGATCAAATAGTAGAAGCTATGTTAATTTAGGGCTTTTTCCCTAGAAGGCAACCCTCATTTTATATGAGGGAATTGTATTGCGATTGTGGAAGATTATTCTGTGCGAGAAAGAGAGAGGAGACTATGTGAGAGAAAATAGGAAATTATAGAGGGTTTATTGTAGGTTGTATCTCTTCATTTTTTTGGATAATATAAAAGGATGGCCTGGATGTTTCTTTGTGGACGTAGCCCAAATTGGGTGAGCCACGAATATCTGTGTCTCTCTTGTTTTATTCTTTTCTATGTTTCTATTTCCACAATACTTTATATGTCCAATTTATCTGTTAACTAGTTTTTGACAATTCTACTCTCTTTCTATTTGATCCATAGAGTTTTCTCCTATTTTCCCCTTGGTTGTTCTCGCACTCTATCGTCTTGATTCTCTGGAGGGTGAAGCCTCTAGATAGTAAATTCTCGTTCCCTCCCATGATAGGTCCATCATGTCCCTTCTTCTATGGATCCCACTAACATTGTTTATTATCTTGTTAACCACTCTTTGCCTAGAAAGAATGTGGTTTAGAGATGCACCTCTGTCCAATTTCAAAATGTATGCAAGTATCTATCAATTAAATTATAAAGTCCAACACTTAAGTGAGGATTTGTAGCAATTTAGGTGCCTTCAAGCTTCTTGTTGAAGCCTCGAAAATCGCTGCTTCAAACGTCGGGGAAAACCACCCGGTCGGGACCTTAAGACAGCTCCTTTTCCGTTTGGAATGGTGGCTCCGACTGGATTTAAAGGACCAGTTTCCTTGTAACTAAATGGATTGGATTGGATGGGTGGAAAATAGGACTAAATTAACTGAAATAAAACTATCTAATCTAAGCTAAATACTGATGAAGAAATTCTAATACTGACCCGGGTAATAATATGTGAATACAACTTAAGATTGTTTCAATTCAACAATAACCATGAAAATGTATTATTAATCAAATTGAAATGTGCAGAAACAAATAAAGATAACTCTGTTTAAGAAATTAAACAGAGTTATATTAGCATATTGCATTCATCATTGTATACCATCTACATGTAATTATGAAAAATAACGTTTCAATTATACTCAGAAATGATATATAAAAGGAAGCGTTATGAAAACAAATATACATATAAATGTTAGCAATTTTAAAACGAATATCATAAGACAAGAGAAATCAACAGTAAACAGATAGAAATACCTTGTTCATCTTGATGACTTTCAGATGCAATCTGATACTCTATCCAGTAACTATGATGCAAAATCAAATTCCAAGGTACAGAAATGCAACACTTCAAAGATAATTTCGCATGAAAATCACCAGATGTGATCCTTTTCAAAAATATATAAGACAATGGAGTACATAAATGCAATCTCCAAGTCCAAAAATATTAAGATCCAGGACCCCTCTCTAAATGCATGAGAGGGGTTTAAATACTACTTAACTAACTCTAAAAATAGTTTATTACAAAAAATAAGGATTCGGTTCAATGACCGTCCTTTTCCTAGGATAAAATACAGTGAAATTAAAACTAAATCTATCTAACTATGAACTTGATCTTTGATCTTGCAGGCATCTAGCATACTTTTGAGAAGATGCGGTTGACCGACTTCTGAATTCAACTGTCCTGAGAAGACAGAGTCGGCAAGCGTAGGAGCAATCTTCTTTGTAGCATTAATGATACAATTGAGTGCGCTGTGCTGACTGTGTGGCTTCACCAAGTACATCCAGTATGAGTCCCAATTCAATCTTGTCAGCCCTTGGATGGATTTTGCTCTTTCTTCTGCCTTTTGCCTCCATTCTGCTTGCAATTGATTTGCCTGTGGGAGATAACCTGGAACAGTTTCAGAAATCAAGTTAGCTTTGTGTAAATTTTCATTTACACAATCAGTGAGAGTGTTTGCCGCTGTAGATGCCTCCTCTGCTGCCTTTTCTGCCCTTCTGATTTGTGCATTCCAATTATTAAACAATATTTCTTTATGGTTCTCGTTAATGATGGGTGCACCAGCTTTTCTGCCTTCTTCTGTCTTTTGCCATGCTAGATAATCATTGATCTTTTCATTAATCAAATCATAATCATTTCGTAAATCTACGAAATGATTTGTGATTTTATCGCTTTCTTGGCACAAAGAATTCCATTGCAATATTTTTTGGCAGAAAACTTCCTCTTGTTGCAGTAGTTGATTGTTCAAAGAGATGGTTTCTGAAATGAATTCTGGAAGCTTAGGATCATCCTTATGCTATTATTGGATTTCTTGAAGTTGTTGTTGTAACTCTTCAAGTTTTAATTGTGCTTCCTTATTGGCCTGTACCTGTTGCAATTGCTATTGTAGAGCCTTCACCTGTTCTTCTTTTTCATCCAACAAAAGTTGTATCTCAACTTCTTTATCAATTGTTGCAGAAGCATAAGCTCCTGTTATTTGAGATAACTTAGTGAGATTATGAGTAGGCTCTGTGGCAGGATCTTTCCACAAAACGTCTACTTGTTCTGGTTCAGTAGCAATTGCACTTTCTATTTTTCTCTTTTTCCTTTGTCTCTTAACTACTGCTTTGTATTTTGGGCTATAAAATACATCCAGAGGAGGAATGTACTCTACATTAAGTACGATTTCAGAGGAGGGTGTGATTGGTATGTGCTCTGTTACTGCGACTGTGCTGCTTGTTCCTGCATCCAAAACTTTGGTTGTCTGGACAGGGGTCTGTACATTCTGTCCTTCAATATTAATCAATTGATTAAAGGTTTCCCATTCTTTATCTAACTCAATGGTGACTGGCTGTTGCTGTACATTGGGTGGAGGAGGATTTGTCTGTTGAGAAATCAAAATTTGTTGTTGAGCGAGCTCTTTAGATTGTGCAGAATATTTAATGGATTCTTCCATTTTATCTTCCTTTTCTTTGGATGTATTGGAGTGTTCAGAATCTCTGTCAGATTTTGATTTAGATTTACCTGTGCTTGAACTTCCATTAAGACTAACACTAGGAGTTTGCTCCCTTGCGGGCTCTAAGCGTAGATTATCCAAAGGAATAGGAATTAGTCTCCTCTCTCTGTACAACTTGAATTCCTGAAAATCCCCTGTAGATAGCTGCTCTTTAGCTGAATTCAAAACCTCTTTGAATGAATTTCTTGCCTGGAACATATCATCAAAAAGATCTTGCTCCCCGACAAATTCCCTTACTTTGATTGCATTGGTAAAATTCTTAACAATATCATTTTGGTCATATAACCTCCTTGAAAATTTGAACAGTTGTAGGCATGTAATGTTGCCTATCTCTTGAAATGCATGACCAATATCAAACAGTGAAAATGTTCCACATTTTACGGGAAATTGTGGCCAAATGCCCTTTTTCTTCTCTTTTAAATATTTTGTCATACCTCCCTGGCCACATGTCTGATAAGCAATTTCTCGGGCTACAAGTCTATCAGGAACATATAGGGGTAACACATGTGGAGAAGCATAACTTCCAAAAACCCTAATATAGGTGAACAATTCTTCTCCAAACCATCTTGCGACGGGGAGAATATCAACCTCTGTTTCTGAGGATAACCTTGGGGCATCCTTGTTATACAATGTTCTGTACAATGGCAGCATGATTCCATGACAAATTTGGTAAAAATGGGGAACAAATTTAGATTCCCACAGTTCTTTATGGTACACATGAATGGGCAAAGGGTCTTGGATAGTCCATTTCCAGCCCATTACAAGGAATTTAGAGACATAGCAGATGGCGTCCATGACATAAGTAGATAAATAAAAAGGCGGATAAACCCGCTGGGAAACATTTCGTTTGGTCCGGTATTGAAAAATAGCAGTGGTCATAGTATCAGATAGGATTTTGGCCCAGTCTATGATTGTAGAATTAACGGCCGCATTCAACAAAGGAAGCCATTCGGGTAAAATCATATTTATGTCAGGCTTTCCAAAAAGCCTGCATAACATGGCAACAGTAAAACAATAAGGAGAGGTAAGCGAACCCGTGCTGTACATACCTTGTTTGTTTTTCTTCAATGGTTCACTTCTTTTAGTCCACTCCTTTGTGCATTCTGCCAAATTTGCATGTTCTCTGGCAAAATCTTCCATGAATTTTTTGTTGTAAGTCGCCTGTGGTTCTGGCAGCTTATACATTAATCTCACATCTTCTATGGTAAATGACCCAATTAGCTCTTCAGATGGAGTCTTGAATTTCCTATCTGAAATATCAGCGCTGTCCAGGACCCATCTCACCATGTTTGTGTATGGGAGAATCCTTGGCCTTGCTGCTATTCTATGCAGAAATGAGCAAGCCAAGTATCTAAGATTTGCTTCAGACGAATGTTTGGAACTTGCTGTAGCTACAACTTTTATCACCACAGGGTTTTCATCTTCTAACAGATTGTACATTCCTTCCCAAGTGGATATGCCGACATCCTTGTTACAGGCGATGTCTGCGTATAGCGAAGCCATTTCTTTGTTCTCAGAATTTGAGCTCTTCTCCTTCTTACCCATAGTGTATATCAGAAGCTTTGTATAGTAATTCGCTCCTGCGTGCCTGCGTTTTATGAATAAATGAGAGTAATGATATTAGAAAGGTGATGAGACTGTTTTGAATATGAACGCGGATGAAATATAATATTTTAATTGTGAAACGACTTTCACTCTAAACACAATCTCATTTCACATTAATAATCAATCCAATCATTTAATATAATCATTAAAGCGCATAAAGGATTTGACATATGGAAAGATTGCCTTAGGATAGCGCGCCTACATGAATCTGCGACATTGCGATCTGTGATTTGCTGCGCAATATCGCAATATCGCAATATGAAGTTATTACAGTCATAAAAAATAGTGCAAAAATGGGAATTGCGCAATAGCGCAAAGCGCATATCGCAAAAATCACAAAAGCGCATATCGCGAAATCGCATGATCGCATATTTGAAAAGAGCGCATAACGCAAAATCGCAAAAGCGCATGTTTGAAAAGAGCGCAAAAGATATTAATTAACCAATTCTGTTTTCTGCGCTATGCGATCTGTGACCAATGCGTTTTATCAAAGATATATATTATTTATGGATGCGCTATCTTGTTCAAAGAGCAGTTTTATTAAAATCTATCATAAACTTAAGGTTTTGGCAATATTCTTTCAAAGGGATTTTTATAGGTTTATGATAGAAAGTTTTATTTTCTAAGGCAAACAAATCCTGATTGTTTTTTGGATTTTCAACTAAGGGTCCCCATTTTATTTAGTATTATTACTAAGATAAAAAGGGGGGTTGTTGCTAGTCACAACAATTGGCGATTCACTGGAAGAAACAGTTATCTCTGAAAAAATAAAATGAACATTCTATCTTTAGTAAGTAAAGATTTTTAAAGATGATGAAAACTATCTTAGGATAATTCAAATAAAATGTAACTATGAAAGGGAAAAATAAAAATCATTTCATAATTTCTTTCTAATTCCTCAAGAAAAATAAATTTTTTTTGGGTTATCTCAAGCTTTGATTGGTGTTAATAATGAAGTAAGTGGATCTCTCCAAGTTTTGGTTTTATAATATACTCTATTGCCATAGGTATTGCCTCTGCTGCCAGCAAACGTTTATAGTCTCGACAGGGTTACCTTTAAACCATTAACCATTCATTGTCCCATCCAACTAAAATTATGACCTTTTAAAAGATAAATTCATAAGATCTATTATCTCATGTTTTTTGTCTTTTATTTATTTTTATTTTAAGAGCCATTGTTCTGGTTTGGTGGCCAGTTGATAACAATGCCATTCACCAGTTATAATTAAACTGAACAAGATGGCTCGTGATGAGACCCCTTGTCTTATATTTATAAGCCATTACCCTGTTTTGGTATGCAGTATTGGTAATGTCAGTTTTATTACTCCTTATGAACATAGTAAGTCGGCTCATAATGAGACCTCTTATCTCTTAAGATTTTCGTATAATTTCTTAGAATTACATTCTAAAAAATCACAACATAAATGGATGGGGTGAAATAGTTTTATCCTTAAGAATGAATGGATGACAATTTTCAGAGTTTTTTGAGTTCCAAAACTTTGAAAAAATCTTTACTTTTACAGATAACCTTTCTCTGCTTGATAAACTTATGATGATTTACATTTCCCTCAAGTTTTCAAAAGATCATGTAAATGATTGAAATAATCTTTTCAAAGTCTTAACATCTTATTTTAAACTATTCAAAAAATGTAATCATTACTTTTTAAAAAAAATTCTTATTTACACGAAATAAATATTTATAATATTTTTCCGAAGAAATTTTCTTAAATAGTAAACAGTCAATCAGAGACTCATAAACAACCTTTATTTGCGAAAATAAAAACAATCAAAATCTGCAGAAAGAAATATGTACAGTTTAAGAAGGGGTTACCTCCTTAGGAAAAGAATTTCTTCAAGATAAGCCCATTTACAGGAAGAGATTCTCTCTTACCTGCTAGATCTTGGAGTATGAATGTATTTGAGCCTATCTTCTCAATGATCTGAAATGGTCCAAGCCACATTTTCTGAAATTTGGTATGTTTACCTTTTTCTTCGTGTGCTTTATCCCATTTCAAAATGAGATCACCAATTGATAAAAGTTTTGAGCCGGTAGAACTTGCATCAAAAGAAGATTTTACAAGCTGCTGATGTTTTTCATGAACAATTTTAGCTTTATCTCTATCTTCTTCTAGTTTAAGGATTTGATCGTATCTCAATTGAATGGATGAAGAAGGATTTTCTTCAATAAATTGTACTAGGGCTAATGATGGAAGAGTTAAATTTGATGGTATCACAACTTCTTTTCCATAAACTAGATTGAAAGGTGAAGTTCCTATTGAAGCTTTTTCAGTAATACGATCAGCCCATAATGCAAAGATTAAAGATTTATGCCAATTCTTTTGATTTTGATCAATAGTCCTTTTAATAATTTTGATGAGATTTTTGTTAGTGGATTCAGCCAAACCATTACCTTGTGGGTAATAATTTGTTGAATATTTGAGTTTAAAACCTCTTTTGACTGCAAATTCTATTAAACTGTTTCCAGAAAAATAAGATGCATTATCAAAGACAAGAGCTTGAGGTACACCAAACCTGGTTATGATAAATTGATCTATGAAATCAATAATCGCATCAGAATTGGCTATCTTCAAAGGGATTGCTTCTACCCATTTTGTAAAGTAATCAGTTGCAGTAAGAATGTACTTATGCTATTTGGAAGAATGAGGTACTATCTCACCAATAATGTCAAGCCCCCATTGTTCAAATGGTTGCTCAATACTCACTGGTTGCAAAGGAAAAGCTGGTTTCCTTTGTCTTCCACTTGCAATTTGACAGATTCTGCACTTCCTTACATAGTCATGTGTATCTTTAAAAAGGGTAGGCCAATAATAGCCAGCACGAATTATTTTGTGAGCTGTGGTATCACCTCCAAAATGACCTCGTGCTGGTCCATCATGCAACTCCTGCAAAACCTTTTCAGCTTCAGTCTTTTCAAGACATCTTAATAAAATTGAATCATAATTTTTTCTAAATAACACATTATCAATGATCTCATATTTAATAGCTTTTAATCTTAAAGCACGTTTTTTCTTATAGTTGAGATCAGAAGGAGCATACCCATTTTTCAAGTAATAGATGAGATCAACATACTGAGATTCAAAATCCGTAATACTTATCTGATTTACTTGAATATCTTGATTTGAATCTTCATTTTCTGGTATGTTATGAGCTCCTGCTAATAATCTGCAAAAACCTTGTCCTCTAACAATCTTAGCTGGTTTAATATCAACATCATATTCTTGCAAGGCTGTTACCCAGTTAGCTCTCTTTTCTCCTACTTCTCTCTGAATTAATAATTGCCTCACTGCAGAGAATGGGACAATAATTTTTGTATGTGTTTTCAAGAGAAAAGGTCTGAAATGTTTAATTGATTTAAACACAACAAAGGCTTGTTTTTCAACATCGGAATAATTAAGCTCAGCTCCTTGCAGATTTGAGCTAAAGAAAGAAATTGGTGCTTCAATTTTCTGATCATTGAGCTGTGTTAAAACAACTGCATAGGATGTCTCTGTGGCTAAGGTATACAAAATAAAATCTTTAGAAAAATCTGGGGTACTCAATGCTGGTGCATTAATGATTGCTTGTTTGATTGCCTCAAAGGCTTCTTTCTCTTTATGCCCCCATTTGAATACTGAATTCTTCTTGATCATATTTTGCATAGGTAAAACAATTAAAGAAAAATCAGGAATGAATCTTTTAACAAAATTGATCTGTCCAAGAAATGATTGCATGGATTTTTTGTTATGAGGTAAAGAAATATCAGAGATCTCTTTTACTCTATCTGGATCAATGTATATACCATCTTTTGACACAACAAATCTTAAAAGTTTTCCTTCATCCAAAGCAAAGAAAGATTTCTTTGGATTTAAGGAAATACCAAATCTTCTACATCTTTCAAATATCTGCTTTAGATCATGTAGATGATTGGTTCTCTTTTTTGAGAATACTGTTATGTCATCAAGGTAAACAACAACTGAATTATTGATCAGACCTTTAAATGCTATGTCCATGGCTCTTTGGAAAGTTGCTCCTGCATTTATTAATCCAAAAGGCATTTTTTGATAAGCATAAGTTCCCCATTTTGTTCTGAAAGTTGTTTTCAATCTGTCATCTGGATGAACTAAGACTTGATTATAGCCTAAAAATCCATCAAGAAAGGACATAAGTTCAGAACCAGCTACCTTTTGAAGTATCCGTTCCATGGTTGGCAATGGGAAATTGTCTTTTAAACATGCCCTATTTAAATTTCTGAAATCAATACAGATTCTTATATCACCATTCTTCTTCCTTACAGGTACCATATTGGAAACCCAATTGGAGTGCCTGACAGGAAAAATGATTTTGGCTTTTAAAAGTTTATTAAGTTCTGATTTGATTTGTCCTTCGAGATTTGGATGAACTTTCCTTAGTTTTTGTTGAACAGGTTTAATATCAGGAAGCATTGGAATTGTGTGTTGAATAACCGAATTGTTATATGTTTTTAAATCATCATAATTCCAAGCGAAAACATTTTTATATTTGTTCAAGAGTTTAATGAAAGCATTCCTTTCCTCTGATGTTAAATTAAGTCCTAAATTAACATTTTGAGGTTTGGAATCAGAACCAAGATTCACTAATTCAAACTTCAAAGTGGAACTTTGAAGCTTGGTATTAGTGACTTTCTTGAATCTATCTTTAATATCATATAAGTCCTCCAATTTAACAACAGATTTCGGAATGGGATTTTCATTACCTTTTGAAGCAATTTGTAAATCATGATCTTCTTCATCAATAATTTGGTCATCATATGATTTCTCTGAAGTCATGAAATTTAAAATATCTTGATCATGATAGAAAACTCTCCAATTTGTGACATTGTCTGGGACAGATGGACGAAAAATTAATTCTACAGAAAACCTATCAGGACTGTAATCTTCAGCAGGGAGGAGTTTAGATGCAACATTAGCTAACAAGTTAGCTGATGTATTCTGATTCCTAGGAATAGGAGAAATATTGAATGCTAAGAAATGAGTAGTGAGATCTTGTACTAGGGTTTGATAATGTTTAAGATGTCCTGAAAGGCAATGAATAGTATTCCTAACTTGTTTAATTACAATTTCAGAATCACCAAAGACTTTCAAGTATTTAACATCTAACTCTATAGCTTTATAAAGGCCTTGAACCAAGGCTTCATATTATGCAGTATTGTTAGTACACTCAAATTCTAGCCTACATGACAGCATGGTTTTCTCTCCATCTGGATCGATTAAAATGCATCCTGCTCCAGCTCCATCACTAGACTTTGATCCATCAAAATATAATGACCAAAACAAAGATTTATCTATTGACTTATCTACAATTACATCAGAAGTATTTACAATTCTGGAAGAATCAGATTGTGAAAAATTTTCTACTTGAGAAACAAAAGTATTAATAGAAAACGGTGATCGGGGTGCTTTGAAGTTTCCAAGAAATGATTCAGCAGAATAACCTCCAAGAATATTGTTGTTGAATGCCACAGGTTCATTAGGTTGTTCAAACTCAGTAACAGTATGTCTCATATGTTTTTCTCGTTCAATTTTAATTTGATTTGGTTTCCCTTTGTAGGGCAGCCACATATGAGAATAATCAGTTGAGATATAACCATTGAGTTTCGCAGACCAGTCCCTACTTAAAAGTAATCCATAGAATTCAGGAATATCAGCAATCAAAATATCAATTCTTTGGACAATTCTAGGATCGGAAGCTAATCTGATAGTTACTGAATTGATTTCTCCTACAACTTGAACTTTGGATCGATCTAATTGAACAATATGTACTGCCGATTTCTGTGGTTCAATATTCAATTTGGCACACACAGAAGTAGGCATTATATTGGAAGAAGCTCCAGAATCAATCAAACAATTGTGCATATTTTTATTGTACATCTCATAAGTCAAAAGAAAAGGAGGAGTTTGAGAATTTGACTTTTCCCCAATGAGCACAGTATCAGTAGCATCTACCTTATCTGGTGGCTTACCAGTTCCTCTCGCTGCTTTTGCAACTACACCGCTTGGTACAGGAGCAATTGGTGTAGCGTTAAGTTCTTTTAATAACAACTTTTGCTGGTGTTTTAGTTTGCTGAGTTCATGTAAGGAAATGTTAGCTTTGATCTTTTTCATGTCCTCAACAATGTTGTATTCCATGGGTTCTGATACTACTAAAGTCTTTGTTGTTGGTGTAGGCAGATTAGAAGATGATGGCTGATTTTGAGTAGGTAATGGAGAAGTTTTCTTCACAATGGGTTTGTCTTTGGTACTTGGAGTTGTAATTTTCTTTTTTGGAACTGTTTGTACTGGTTCTGCTGTAGATTTACTCCTAGTACTTACAGGCATAACTTCTTCACTATCAGAATTAGGGAGAATAAAATCCCACATCCCATTCAATTCAGCTATTTCTTCATTTTCGTCTTCCTGATCTGATAGTATAGATGTGTCATCTTCTTCTTCTTCTTCCTCTGATTCTGCATTAGAGATTGCTTTAGGAGGTTTAGATTCAACTTGGTTTCTTCTGAAATTTCGGAATGGTTTCTTAGTAGAAGTTTCAGCTACTTGTTTTTTGATTTCAATCATTTCATTTGACAAGGTTTTAAGAACTTCCTATAAACCTTCCATGTCATATGGATCTTTGGCCTTTTTCTTTGAATCGTCTTTGAAGCTGACCTTCTTTGATTTCCTTTCTTCAAGAGCATTTTTCTTTTCCAGAGAAATGATACGTTTTTCCACTGCAATAGCTTCTTTCATACTTTCAGCTAATGTAGGCTTTGCGGCTCTGTCTACGAAAATTGCTATGTTTGAGGGTAAGGCAGTTATGTACCATTCAATTCTGACTTGTTCATTGGGCTGTGAATCTACGTGGATTTTGTTCAAAAGTTTGTTAAATCTACCGTTGAATTCTTTAATCGGTTCCTTGGGTTCTATTTTCAAATTTGAGAGATCATTGAGTAAAGTTGCAATTGATCGGTCATCTCCAAATTTGGTTAAAAAATGATCTGCAAAAATGTCCCAACTTGTTATAGATCCTGATGGTAATGAGAAGTACCATGATCCTACTGTTCCTTGAAGAGTATAAGGGAATAGTCTAACTACAACATCTTCCTGTGTGACTCCATTCAAATTAATAGCCAGCATAAAGTTATTGATATGTTCTTCAACTTGAATGTTAAGATCTGGGCTAAACTTTGGAAGCCATTTTCCAGGATTGTCTGGTAAATCGTGTAAAGGTGCAACCATGTTGACTGCTCCTGGAGTAGACCATGGTCTCTGTGCCATTATCGGAACAACTACTAGAGGGATAGTAGAAACTGGTGGTGTTTGAATAGAAGTTGTTGGAATGGATGATGTTGAGACTGATGAGGATTGAGGAGAAGATGTTTGTGGAGATGATATGGAAACGACTGTACTTTGTTGAGAAGGGATTTCAGAAACAGGTATTTGGATATTAGGGGTTGAACTTGCTGATTCCGATTTGGTTTTTCTTGTCTTGACTCTACTAGGTAAAGGGAATTCTTTGGGAGAAATACCAAGTTTTTCACTTTGAAGCCTAGTAAGAGGTTTGGAAGAAACAAATTTTGAAGTTACACTACCTTCAGATATTTCAGACTCTTCAAGAGATAATGAGAATCCTTTCAATTTATGAATTAGATCTTGAACTTCAGGAGACTCAGGATGTTGATCTTCTGAATGTTCTGAGATTTTGGTAGTGGGTGTCTGAATATTTTCTGCAATTTCTTCTCTAGGATTTTGAATTTCAGAAGAAATTGAAGAAGTTAATGAGGGTGTTTTGCTCTCGGAATGGCTTGTGGATAAAGATTTACTTGCCATTCATAGCTCAGGCCCTCCTTCTAGCGCCAAAAATGTTGAAGCCTCGAAAATCGCTGCTTCAAACATCGGGGAAAACCACCCGGTCGGGACCTTAAGACAACTCCTTTTCCGTTTGGAATGGTGGCTCCGACTGGATTTAAAGGACCAGTTTCCTTGTAACTAAGTGGATTGGATTGGATGGGTGGAAATGGGTCTAAATTAACTGAAATAAAAATATCTAATCTAAGCTAAATACTGATAAAGAAATTCTAATACTAACCCGGGTAATAATATGTGAATACAACTTAAGATTGTTTCAATTCAACAATAACCATGAAAATGTATTATTAATCAAATTGAGATGTGCAGAAACAAATAAAGATAACTCTGTTTAAGAAATTAAACAGAGTTATATTAGCATATTTCATTCATCATTGTATACCATCTACATTTAATTATGAAAAATAACGTTTCAATTATACTCAGAAATGATATATAAAAGGAAGCGTTATGAAAACAAATACATATAAATGATAGCAATCTCAAAACGAATATCACAAGACAAAAGAAATCAACAGTAAACAGATAGAAATACCTTGTTCATCTTGATGAATTCCAGATGCAATCTGATATTCTATCCAGCAACTATGATGCAAAATCAAATTCCAAAGGTACAGAAATGCAACATTTTAAAGACAATTTCACATGAAAATCACCAGATGTGATCCTTTTCAAAAAATATATAAGACAATGGAGTACAGAAATGCAATCTCCAAGTCCAAAAATATTAAGATCCAGGACCCCTCTCTAAATGCATGAGAGGGGTTTAAATACTACTTAACTAACTCTAAAAATAGTTTATTACAAAAAATAAGGATTCGGTTCAATGACCGTCCTTTTCCTAGGCTAAAATACAGTGAAATTAAAACTAAATCTATCTATCTATGAACTTGATCTTTGATTTTGTAGGCATCTAGCATACTTTTGAGAAGATGCGGTTGACCGACTTCTGAATTCAAATGTCCTGAGAAGATAGAGTCGGCAAGTGTAGGAGCAATCTTCTATGTAGCATTGATAATACAATTGAGTGCATTGTGCTGACTGTGTGGCTTTACCAAGTACATCCAGTATGAGTCCCAATTTAATCTTGTCAGCCCTTGGATGGATTTTGCTCTTTCTTCTGCCTTTTGCCTCCATTCTGCTTGCAATTGATTTGCCTGTGGGAGATAACCTGGAACAGTTTCATAAATCAAGTTAGCTTTGTGTAAATTGTCATTTACACAATCAGTGAGAGTGTTTGCCACTGTAGATGCCTCCTCTGCTGCCTTTTCTGCCCTTCTGATTTGTGCATCCCAATTATTAAACAGTATTTCTTTATGGTTCTCGTTAATGATGGGTGCACCAGCTTTTCTGCCTTCTTCTGTCTTTTGCCATGCTAGATAATCATTGATATTTTCATTAATCAAATCATAATCATTTTGTAAATCTACGACATGATTTGTGATTTTATCGCTTTCTTGGCACAAAGAATTCCATTGCAATATTTTTTGGCAGAAAACTTCCTCTTGTTGCAGTAGTTGATTATTCAAAGAGATGGTTTCTGAAATGAATTCTGGAAGCTTAGGATCATCCTTATGCTGTTCTTGGATTCCTTGAAGTTGTTGTTGCAACTCTTCAAGTTTTAATTGTGCTTCCTTATTGGCCTGTACCTGTTGCAATTGCTGTTGTAGGGCCTTTACCTGTTCTTCTTTTTCATCCAACAAAAGCTGTATCTCAACCGCTTTATCAATGGTTGCATAAGCATAAGCTCCTGTTATTTGAGATAATTTAGTGAGATTACGAGTAGGCTCTGTGGCAGGATCTTTCCATAAAACATCTACTTGTTCTGGTTCAGTAGCAATTGCACTTTCTATTTTTCTCTTTTTCCTTTGTCTTTTAACTACCGCTTTGTATTTTGGGCTATAAAATACATCCAGAGGAGGGATGTCCTCTACATTAAGTACAATTTCAGAGGAGGGTGTGATTGGTATGTGTTCTGTTGCTGCGGCTTTGCTGCTTGTTCCTGCGTTCAAAACTTTGATTGTCTGGACAGGGGTCTGTACATTCTGTCCTTCTATATTAATCAATTGATTAAAGGTTTCCCATTCTTTATCTAACTCAATGGTGACTGGCTGTTGCTGTACATTGGGTGGAGGAGGATTTGTCTGTTGAGGAGTCAAAATTTGCTGTTGAGCAAGCTCTTTAGATTGTGTAGAATCTTTAATGGATTCTTCCATTTTATCTTCCTTTTCTTTGGATGTATTGGAGTGTTCAGAATCTCTGTCAGATTTTGATTTGGATTTACCTGTGCTTGAACTGCCGTTAAGACTAACACTAGGAGTTTTCTCCCTTGCGGGCTCTAAGCGTAGATTATCCAAAGGAATAGGAATTAGTCTTCTTTCTCTGTAAAGCTTGAATTCCTGAAATTCCTCTGGAGATAGCTGCGCTTGAGCTGAATTCAAAACTTCTTTGAATTAATTTCTTGCTTGGAACATATCATCAAAAAGATCCTGTTCCCCGGAAAATTCCCTTACTTTGATTGCATTGGTAAAATTATTAACAATATCATTTTGGTCATATAACCTCCTTGAAAATTTGAACAGCTGTAGGCATGTAATGTTGCCTATCTCTTGAAATGCATGACCATTATCAAACAGTGAAAATGTTCCACATTTTACGGGAAATTGTGGCCAAATGCCCTTTTTCTTCTCTTTTAAATCTTTTGTCATACCTCCCTGGCCACAGGTTTGATAAGCAATTTCCCGGGCTACAAGTCTATCAGGAACATATAGGGGTAACACATGTGGAGAAGCATAACTTCCAAAAACCCTAATATAGGTGAATAATTCTTCTCCAAACCATATTGCGACGGGGAGAATATCAACCTCTGTTTCTGAGGATAACCTTGGGGCATCCTTGTTATACAATGTTCTGTACAATGGCAGCATGATTCCATGACAAATTTGGTAAAAATGGGGAACAAATTTAGATTCCCACAGTTATTTATGGTACACATGAATGGGCAAAGGGTCTTGGATAGTCCATTTCCAGCCCATTACAGGGAATTTAGAGACATAGCAGATGGCTTCCATGACATAAGCAGACAAATAAAAAGGCGGATAAACCCGCTGGGAAACATTTCGTTTGGACCGGTATTGAAAAATAGCAGTGGTCATAGTATCAGATAGGATTTTGGCCCAGTCTACAATTGTAGAATTAACGGCCACATTCAACAAAGGAAGCCATTCGGGTAAAATCATATTTATGTCAGGCTTTCCAAAAAGCCTGCATAACATGGCAGCAGTAAAACAATAAGGAGAGGTAAGCGAACCCGTGCTGTACATACCCTGTTTGTTTTTCTTCAATGGTTCACTTCTTTTAGTCCACTCCTTTGTGCATTCTGCCAAATTCGCGTGTTCTCTGGCAAAATCTTCCATGAATTTTTTGTTGTAAGTCGCCTGTGGTTCTGGCAGCTTATACATTAATCTCACATCTTCTATGGTGAATGACCCAATTAGCTCTTCAGATGGAGTCTTGAATTGCCTGTCTGAAATATCAACGCTGTCCAGGACCCATCTCACCATGTCTGTGTATGGGAGAATCCTTGGCCTTGCTGCTATTCTATGCAGAAATGAGCAAGCCAAGTCTCTAAGATTTGCTTCAGACGAATCTTTGGAACCTGCTGTAGCTACAACTTTGATCACCACAGGGTTTTCATCTTCTAACAGATTGTACATTCCTTCCCAAGTGGATATGCCGGCATCCTTGTTACAGGCGGTGTCTGCGTATAGCGAAGCCATTTCTTTGTTCTCAGAATTTGAGCTCTTCTCCTTCTTACCCAGAGTGTATATCAGAAGCTTTGTATAGTAATTCGCTCCTTCGTGCCTGCGTTTTACGAATAAATGAGAGTAATGATATTAGAAAGGTGATGAGACTGTTTTGAATATGAACGCGGATGAAATATAATATTTTAATTGTGAAACGACTTTCACTCAAAACACAATCTCATTTCACATTAATAATCAATCCAATCATTTAATATAATCATTAAAGCGCATAACGGATTTGACATATGGAAAGATTGCCTTGGGATAGCGCGCCTACATGAATCTGCGACATTGCGATCTGCGATTTGCTGCGCAATATCGCAATATCACAATATGAAGTTATGACAGTCATAAAAAATTGCGCAAAAACGGGAATTGCGCAAAGCGCATATCGCAAAAATCACAAAAGCGCATATCGCGAAATCGCATGATCGCATATTTGAAAAGAGCGCATAACGCAAAATCGCAAAAGCGCATGTTTGAAAAGAGCGCAAAAGATATTCATTAACTAATTCTGTTTTCTGCGCTATGCGATCTGCGACCAATGCGTTTTATCAAAGGTATATATTATTTATGGATGCGCTATCTTGTTCAAAGAGCAGTTTTATTAAAATCTATCATAAAATTTAAGATTTTCGCAATATTCTTTCAAAGGGATTTTTATAGGTTTATGATAGAAAGTTTTATTTTCTAAGGCAAACAAATCCTAATTGTTTTTTGGATTTTTAACTAAGGGTCCCCATTTTATTTAGTATTATTACTAAAATAAAAAGGGGGGTTGTTGCTAGCCACAACA